>JAOYSI010060618.1:0-23949 GCA_025775065.1 Hiodon alosoides
AGGGAGCTAGCATCGTAACAGCTTATGTCCTGAGACTTAGTCCATAGCTAAGCCTAGGGAGCTAGCATCGTAACAGCTTATGTCCTGAGACTTAGTCCATAGCCAAGCCTAGGGAGCTAGCATCGTAGCTGCTGGTATTGTAGGAACATTGGGCTATATAGTTCATACATGTGCTCTGAGACCTGAGATTTCTCTGATACCAAATATTATTCCTGCTGGCAGTTAGGCATCCAGTTATAAATGTACTCAGGTGGTCGGTCACGCCCACGTTAACGCCCACAAATATGGCAGAAATCTGACGCTGGGACAGCACAATGCCTTTTATTTATTTAAAGCCACATCTATTCTCTGTCCTCACAGGATATGAATGGTCTTGTATTTTGTGTGTGTTTCCTACCCTACGGTGATCAAAACTACAGAATACTGTACAGAGGAGTGTCCTCCGCTAACGGTACAAATTCTTATCATCAGCATCATAAGTCATCCCTGCCGTCATCATCAATCCTTAAAGAGGAGATCCATCCCACAAACAGAGACCTAAATTAAAACCAAGCCTTATGAAATCAGTTAGGGGTCTATGAGGGTAGTTACTTTTTAACACGGTTTACACATTCGACTGAATGTGTTTTAGACCAGTTTAGTATAGAGGGCCGATCTGGACAGGTGTGTCGTCAGGACTGCAGCTATTCGTGAGCGCCCCCTACTGTTCCGGCTCAAAGCAGCGTCTGCCTGAGGAGCAGCGCAGGTAAAGTCCTGTGCAGGACTTTACACAGGACTTTAGGGGGGAGTTTCTTTCAACCCACCGTCAGTCATTTTCTACTTATAAGGTCCCTGTTATAACTCATCATATTTACTACATTACAGGGATACGTTTGTGTGTGTGTGTGTGTGTGTGTGTGTGTGTGTTTGTGTGTGTGTGTGTGTGTGTGTCTGTGTGTGTCTGTGTGTGTGTGTGGGGGGGGGGGGGTGTTATTCATATCTATGAAGCACGCTAAGAGGAAATGCCTTCTTATTACTTGAGCATTCATAGCTGGTCAATTTTGGCACAAGAATAATTACCTGTCTCGATGATCAATTACTTGATTAGGGAAGAGAAACGCACAGGAGGTCTTCAGAGCCCCACTCCGCTCTGATCGCAGTGAGAAGGGCCTTTAATATTTCAGTGAGGGCAAAGACGAGAGGCTGCACTGCCGGCATTCCAATGACAACTTGCCCATTGCAACGAAGGACAGTAAAACCTGTTCGAAGGCCTGACCTGGGAGTTTTTCCCCCTTCTTCCCCCATGAAACATTTCAGGGGTTAGACTCTTTGTAATCTACTCCTAACTTATCATAACTGAGTGCGAGTAGCACTTTGAGACAGATCTTGTAGGAGCTCGAGCACAAATGCCCGCAGACAGAAATCCGATGCCCGAGACAGGAAGTGGGAAGCAGTGTAATCGTCTCCTCCATGGTGTCGGGCCGCTGCTGCTTCTCTCCACTGAATCTCACCGTTCAGGGACTTCAGGATCAACCGGAGCCTATCCTCCATCCTTACTAGGATGGAGGTCAGGATTTCTCTCTCCTTCTGCCCACAGAAGTGGACATGAACTATGTGGCACAATTAGCGAGGACCGCTTTTCTGGCTGAGTAATCTACACAACACGGTTTGTTTCTTCATTGTTGTCAAACACCTAAGGAAATTAAATGGGTTATTTACCCTTTGCTTTTGGGATTTAACAGTGAAATCATTCAAGATTGTTACAGAGAATTGCATGGAGCCAGCACTTTACACTACATAAAATCAATACTTGATACACATTCTGCTATTCCTGTACTGGTTTCGTATGGAGTGAAGCTAATTAGATTATTTCGCAGAATTACATTTTTTGAGTCATTCAAAGGTCCACGCTACCCTATATTCTCAATGACAGCTAGATATGATTAGGTCAGACTACTCCTCCCGCCATCCTTCTATCCAGCTTTCAGCTTAGAGGACCCACAACCATGAATAGTCATGGTAACAAAAGAAAAACCTTGAAGCTAATTTGATACAAGAGCAGTAGCTGAAAACACAGACAAAACGCCTGCAGGGAGTATTATTAAAATACATTACATTTTACATTTTAGTTTCTTAGCAGATGCTTTGAAAACTAGAGTGAAAACCTGCGCTGGAGTGAAGAAAGATCCTTTCGGGCCGACCGTGGCATTCGTCACCAGTGCGGTGGATGGAAACGCTCCTTGTGCTCTTCAGCTCCGTCAGCTTCAGACACCCTTACACAAAATGAATAAAAAGTGAGTTAAAAATGTTGTGTTCACTTTGAAAGGGAAAGTCACGCCATCTCCTCTTACAGCAAGAGGAAAGAAGCAGTGAAACATAATTTTCATTCAAGGTCTTGTCTGTGACACAATACAAAAAAAAAAGCCATCTCTAACTTGCATATTTCAACATTTCTGTGTAAAGGTACTAACTTGTCGTTGTATACAAGTGACCTAACTGACCCAGAAAAACAAACACTGGTGAGTATTGCATCGACCAATGAGGTTTATAACAATGCACTGTTCCATGAGACTGAAAGACCATTCAAGGTTTCAGTGGCTATTTAATTTCTCTTTATAGTCGCGTTTGCCTTTTATTTAATTTTACAAACACCTCTTCTGTTACGTATTGCTGTACATGCCTAAAATCCGGGTGCATAACAATACAGTTGGATAATGGACTATGAAATTACAGGTGCCCATTTAAAAGGAAAGACATTTTAATGAGTCACTTAGGCTTATCAACATTTACAAGGATGGCCATTTAATTACATCATAGCAGCATTTGTTCAAGCACATTACACTCATTAGTTTCCTTCCCTCAGCAACAAGAGCTCTGTTGCCAAAGATTCAAACAAGCTGTAATTTGCTTGATAGGCACTACAGACAAATCTTATAATTCGTATAGCCATCTGAGTGATACTTAAAGGAGAACATTAATAATGCAAAGGAGCTGGTGGAGATGACACGGTACCACACGCTCCCAGGGAGTTTTCCCTCACTTTTATATCTGACACTTGAAGGTGACGATGGAGACAAACAGGCAGTCAGGTTTCATCACATTTTCATAGCCTTCAACAATGAATTCACCCCAAAGCTTGTGTGTTCCAGTCACTAATCAACTGAACGCCTAGCTGAAACCTGAAGGGAAAAAAAGAAGATAACCACACACCAAAACTGCACCTGCCGCTAAGCATTGTGGGGAACAATAAATGTGGCGACAGTGTGGCGGCCAAGCAGTAGTTGTGACACAGTAAATTGGTTTCACGCTATCCAGGAAGTCTTCGGCTGAGGATTTGTCCAGGGTACTTGACACATCATTGCGTCATTTTTTAAGTTGTAATTACATGGACAAATTGAGAATCCATTTAAGAATATGCATGCCATTAATCTATTAATCTGTATGGTGGGGTGCAATGACTTCATCAAGAAACAATACTTCCCGCAGCATATGCGTGCACTCCCACATTGCCAAGAGCCCTAATATATCCCCCAATCAAACTGCTTGGTGCAGATGGCTGGCTGCAGAATTAAAACCAGTGTCAAGGGCAGACAGTGTCACACTCTCTTAAATGAAGTATGCCTGGCAAGAATATAGAAATATTTAAGACAGGTTTTGGTTGGTGCTTGGCAGCTCAGGTCAAGGGGCATCCCCCCAGCCTCTGCCAAGGGCCCTTGGCATGGCACGACACAGGCTGCTGGCATGTGGCGTTGTCCTGTCCATTGAGCTTACGCGCCACACCCCTTCTTGTCTGCAGTCACATGTGAGGTTCTCGCAAGGACAACGTCTGCGATGACGGAGGGGCAGACACTTGCAAAGGTGGACACTCGTTTTGTTTGTTTGATTGTGTGTGTAAAGGTTTGCCAGTGCATCTGTGGAAACAACTCGTTCAGCGCTCTCTAGCAATCTGTGGAAACAACTCGTTCAGCGCTCTCTAGCAATGTGTTTGAGAAGTTGATATTTTAAAAGAGAAACACATTTGATGCACTATGGATTTCATGGTTGCCTTAGCAGAGATGGTAACCATCTTCATTCTTTCCATGTTTAGCTGCTGTTGCATCAGGACACATGTGCTACTGTGGCACGTGGGAGACAAAGGTACTGAAACTGGTGATGGAGTCACACATCACGGCCATAATACACAATAAAAATTACCCAGAGTGCAGTGAACTCAATTCCCTGGAAGCTTCCAACGCGCCTATAAAATTGGATGCTAAATGTAACTGTACAAATGGCTTGCTCTTACACAAAAGCCTACATAACACATTCAACAGTCCCTGCCTGCTGCCGCCCTGCTTTGAACAAGGTCATTTGCTTGAATTAGTTAAATGATCAGTTAAGGCAACATTAGAATCATATTCACAAATCATTCTTCTGAGTAAAAAAGCTTAATTATATTCAGTACAGTTACTATAAAACAAATATAATTGGCCTCAGTAAAATCTCCTGCTAAAACAGATTAAATTACGCATTTCTCCCAAAAGTGATGTGATATAAATGCTGCATGTAAATAAGAAAGTTAGACAGCTCAATCTGTGAAGGAATTCAGTTTAATGAAGGTGCATTTGATTTATGGAGATCTGCATGAGAATACTGTTTAGTTCTTGCTGTAACATAATAATATTCTAGAGCCAGCACCCAATGTGGAGTAAGGGTTTTACATACAGTTACAACATCATTCTTTTCTTTTTTGAAGAGTGCTATCAGGCGTCTCACAAATGGACACCAGATAAACAAAAATGTCATTAATTATGATATTAATGTTTTACCTCACATTTTATGTCTAAAATGAATACGTGCATTGACGGATACAGAGGGGTGCAGAGTTGGATCCCCCTAACCCCCATCTCCCCCAGATTTCTGCCGTGCCCCCCCCAGCCAAAAATGTTACATGTTTATATTATATACCATCATGATACCCCCCAGAAATTTTCACTGCACCCCAAGTCAAATCAGACTGCATCCGGCCCTGAATACGTGGGGAATAAAATTTAGATTACAGGACTGTAGGTTCAATGGCCTGAATGGCTGTTACACTTACACTTTCTTATGTTCTTGTATTCTTATAACACACTACTATCACAGTGGGGTTGTCATGTCTTGGTGTCACCGACCACAACACATCTATCCTGCAACACTGCAAGAGCCGTTCGAGTGGGGCCCAGTTACAGAAGCTCCCCTAGGGTTCTCCGTGCTGATGTAATCTCTGCAAGCCTAACCCAAACAAGAACATGCACTAGCTACACGAGGGATCGAAAGTACACTTGTGGGAAGGATAAATGCACCGTTCATCAGTAAATGAGTTAAAGATATTCTCTCAACCATTGCTTTTGTCTGGCTGAAAACGAGAATGACTGGAATTGCACTCCCTGAGCTTAATTGGGGAAAGTGACGGCTGGAGATGCGGGAGAGACGTTGGGGCATGTTCGTAGGTGAGCAAGGACAGAGCATACATCCTGAGGGGGGCGACTGGCCTGCACTTGCCCCCTCATTAAATTAAAACATGCTTTTTAAAACAGCGGGGGTAATGAGGAAATTATTCACATCCTGACATGCCTTTTAAATCAGATTATCCTTCGTGCTCCCTCCCGAAGCCCGACCTGGGAACAGCTTCCTGGACAGAATATCCATCCATTAGCAGATTTTAAGTTAGGCGTAAATGATTGTCTGCATTCGTCCTTTTAACATGTGCGAGAATAAAGCGTTGCGTCATCTGTATATTCAGCTAAGCTGAAAGTGTATTTGGATACGCCGCTGTTCTGAAGATCATTAAACGTGTCCCAGGAGAGCTATGCTGAGGACATGCTACAAGTACAGAGTACATGGAAGGAATACTAATGAAATGCATACTTGCAAGGAGAAGGAATTACCATTTCTGCAAGCCCCTCTTGCGTTAGCCCTCCCTAAGAGAGCTATTGCATACCTCCATATTTTTAAAGAACCATTCATTGGCAATCAGCAGTAACAGAAACAGACATGCTCTGTATTAGTATATTCTGTAATGAGCCCTACACATTTCACTCCCCATTTAGAAAAGTGGAGTTGTAGCTCTTTTTTAGCACTGCTTATCCTTGAATTAAATCCCGCCAGCACTGGCAGGTAACAGATACAAAGCATTCTTTGCTGACGACTGATCGTGTAACGCAGACATGCGTTGCCATTGCTGACCAGACAACACAAAGTAATGTGACTGTTTAGCCCAGGGTCCAAGGTCTCATTCAAATCAGCTCCTCATACAAACGCTCTTAAACGTTGATAAAGGGTACTATTCTTTTGCATGCTGTCAACCCTTCAACAGATATTACACCTTTAATGTATGGTAATATATGTAAATAGCACAGAAGGATTGCATTTATTAAGGCAATGGTGTGCTCCGGTTATTTACAGCGCCGTGTTTGTTTTATAGTACCCCTTAAACTGTAGGTTAAATATATCAACGATGGGAGTCAGACCTCTAGAGCTCTGTTTGTTCTACAGGAGATATGTGTCAGCATCGGCATTCAATCATGGTGTAGAGGCAACCAACACATGTGAAACCTGACTCCCATCAACTCTCCCTTAATAAAACTGATGTTATTCCAGAATGAGAGAGGCCTCTTACATTTTGGTAAGGGTCTTTTAAAAAGCCTCAGTGTAATATGAAGAACAGTACATTTTAGCAATGTTGTAGAGTATTCTTTATTTAAGAAATATAAATGTATAATTAGTTGCCTTCTAAGCATCCATCTCTTTTCCACACTGCTGGCTATACCATTCGTACGGGAGGTCATCTCCATTTGGAGGAAAGATATGTCCCTCTTGACAGATCTGCAAACCTGCAGGCACCTGGGAAGCCAGTTGGAGAGGTTTGTAAGCCAAGAGAAAACCTGCTGTTCCAACCCACCTCAGCCTGGGCGGCACAGCACAAATTGTGCTACGAGAACCCCAAAGCAGCACTCTATACTCCTAAAACACACAGTAAATGTAATTGGTCGCTCTCTCTTCCAACCCTATGACATTGCACCTCCCTCCCAACCCCATTTGATAGTCTACCTGATTGGTCCCGATACTAGCTTAAGAGACAACTGGGTGTGACTGAACATTGCACAGGCCCCCTTCCCTCATTGGTGATTAATGCACTTGTAAAGGTCTCAGAAGGTCCCCATGAGGGTAGACTCAAATTATGAGCTGCGGTCCGGCAGGAGTTTCTCGGAGCAGGCCCACCCATACCATGAGAACAACTAAGAAGTACAGGGATGAGTCATAACTAAGAAGTACAGGTATCCGTGTCCAGGGCACCCCATAGAGAGATGGTCTACCGCCAATACTTCCAAGAGTTAGGAGTGGGACCAGAGGAGCCCAGCCAGTCACATTGGGTGCAGTCCAATGGTAGACATCTTCACCCATCCACGGCTAGAAGAAACAATGCAGCAGGATGGGATCCATCCTGGGAACCCTAAGATACCCCAGATTTTGATAGTGATGGGCTAAGCCTCCTTTGCTTGAGCCTGGGGGAACGTGGGTGGCCAGCTCCATTGCTCCACCATGTCCCATCTGCCTGCACACCACTCCTACAATACACGCCCGTCCCCACTTCCCGCCCTTGGATTTCCTCCCAGTTCCACATCACTTCCTGTGTCCATTGTTCAGGACCATCCACCGATTGTACCTGGAGCACACCTTCACACTCCCCAGGCAACCTGGACAGGAAATCTGCAATCAAATTAGTTACATTCAAAGTTAGACAGCTGCACCACCAATTGTTGTTCCATAGCCCCCAGCTAAGCCGGGGGTGTGATGCCGGTGAACTTCACAACCCACGGGAAATAAATGTCTCAATGATGGCCCACTTTAATGCTTCTACTGGCAGAGGCGATTACCCTCTCCTGCCCTTCTGGACTTCCTGGGCAGATAACACTCCCAGCCCATTCAGATTTGCATGGGGATAGAGATGCAAAGTTGCTAAAGGGACTGACTGAGGCCGAGTTCAGTATACAGCCTCCCACGGTTCAGCACCACGGCCAGCTTCTACTCCAGATTTCCTGCACCCAGCTGCATCCCAGCTGCATCCACTGATTGAGGCAGGCAGCTACTTGCAATCAGAGAATGTAAAGCAGTGCTGCCAGCCTTGGAGGAAACAGAAAAAGGCAAGTCTGAAGGTTAGTTAAGCCTACCAAACTGTTGGAGCCAGTGCGCCTTGCTTCAGTATACCCTGCCCGAAGACAGCTTCAACAATCTCGCCTGGCTCCAACCTTCCAAGCCATGAAAATGGACCTCGCCCTTAATCACCGGGTGCCAGGCCTCGGAAATCTACGAACTCCCTGGCTCTTTCCAAGTAAACCCAATGGATGACCTTGGAGGTGGTAGACACTTCCATTGGGTCTCTTCTTGTGAGCTTGGCTAAGTCTATCAAACCATCATCAAACCATCAGGCCCAGTTTATTTCTTGTGGGTTGTGAAGTTCACCGGCATCACAATCTGTCTGCACTGAAAAGGCCTTTTTCCACTCTTGGCTGCTCGACTCCCCAAGCTCCTCGGGAATTCCAGTGGACTACAAAACTGTGCCCCCTGGAAGAGTTCATGCCAACCTTTAGTAATGACATCCATGCCTAGGATCCTGACATCAGATTCAAGGTAGTTATCCCACTCTACAATCCCCCTCTTGCTCTTAAAACGTACCCCACTGATCACAATGTCCAGGATAGCATAATGAAACATGCTAAACATGGTGGCCCAGGTAATGTCTAACCTACATGGGATTACCCCCACCCAGGCACTTCAAATACTCCCCCACTGTGTTTTCTGGACCAAGCACAGGCTGCAGAAAATATATTTTTTCAGGGTACTGCTGCTGCACATGCTTGGCCTGTCTGGCCGATGCTCCCTTGTGATTTGATAGCCAGCAGGGACCGACGTGGCCTCCACAGGGACCAGGGGCATCCGTTGTCCCAGCTCATCTACCAGGGTCCTCCCCAGAAGGGCCATCATCTCTGTGGCCTGCCGGGTCATGCCCGGTCAGGAAGCAGCCAGAGACAGGGACGTTGTGGAGTGTTTATGTGTTTTATTTGGCACGGTTATTAAAATCGACAATAAACAGCGACACTCAGCAAAAAGAGGTGAAACTTAACTAAACTGCCCCCATTAAGGAAAACCAAAATAAAATATATTTTTAACCATTTCACTATATTCAATCATAATCAATCAAGATACATTTCAACTGTTTAAATAAAGTGCCGACGTGGCACTGTTAGCACTCTTTATAAAAGAGAGGCGACAAACTCTCTGGGTCATAGGGCAGGGATCCTGTCAGGCCTAGAGTCCCAACCCAAAGGCCCGGGCAGATACCAAGGCCGCTCATTCCCATTCCAGCTCCTACCCCAGGCCTACAGCCTGTCTCTGCAACTGGGCTAGACTGCCTTCCAGCTTGGAGACCAGGCCATTCCTCCCAGGCAGCATTACCTGTTGCCAGTTAAGGGTGTACTGTAGTTGCTGGAGGTGTTCACTGGAGGTCTTGGTCAGCAGAGTGTTTCTCCTCAACTTCACTTCTACTCTGGCAGAATGCGTACGGCAACTTTGGCAAAGGTAGCGGCGTCTCCTCTGGAAGACTGAGCAGGTGCGCAGGGTGCCCGCCAGGCCAAGGTCAGGGCTGTCCAAATAGAAGACTTCTTCCCTCTGGTCCTCTTCTTCCTGGGGCTCTCCAGCCTCAGGCATTTGGGCTCCATCCACATGCAGGTCCATCACAAGTTCTCCAGCAGGTGAACACTTCTGGGACACCAGGGGAGTGTTTACACATTCGATTTGGCATTGTTATCAAAACAAAATCAGCAACAATAAAACACCTTTTTAAGCATTCACTATATTGAATCAGAAACATTTCAACCATTTATATAAACAGTATTTTATAAATATAATACACACTATGACACATTGACTTTCCAACCTATCTCCTTTAGCCAGCACTGCTGGCAATCTTTATAAAAGGTATTTGATTGTTGGCAATTGAGTGTGGTTATAATCATAGGAACCACACTCAGTTGCACAACAAAGTCTTTAGGGTGGGCATTATTCCAAGGCTAGTGGGTATGTCCCCAGGCTGTGTGCCACAAACTCTTTTCTCAGTTCTTTCTTCAATTCTTCCTGCCAATGGCACTCCCCATATTCATGTTCACCTCAGAGAGGCTTTGTATTGTTCGTCTTGTCGGAGGTTGTGCCTTGTGTGCACCAATGAAGGGACCCAGGTTCAATTCCCAGTCAGGGGTCCTGTGAGCCAAAACACGTTGATTACATCAATGTAATTTAGGAACATCAGCTAAACAAATTCAAAAACCTCTCAAAAATCTTCCGCAAATACACTCATCAATAAACATGAATGAAAACTGAAGCAGAACCTTGACTTAACTCCAATTGTAGGGAAATCATAATAGAATACGCTGACCTCAGTGACCGGTCACCAGGGCCGTATGCAGCCTGCTTTGACTGGGGGTGCAGTGAACATGTCTGGGGGGGTATCATGATGGTATATAACATAAACATTTTGGCTGAAGTCAGAAGGAGTCAGAAGGAGCTGGGGGGGTAGCCCAACACTGGTAGAATAAATTATTGCACAAAAGTGTATATTCGTTGAATTAAAAAAAGCTACCCTATTTTAGTTAAGTAAATATATGATATTTTATAGTGCATCAGACAATAAAGGTGTTGCTTTTCGATCGCATTATCTGTTTGCCTAGCAAGGTAACTGATGAAGAACACACTTCTTTAAATGTCCCTGTAGAGCGATATCTGTATACAGGTCAGATATTTTGTTCAAAGCAACAAAACCACTCCATATAAAAATATATGGCCTTTTGGTAAGTTTAGTTCCCCTAGCCATTACTTCACACAGCTACCAAAAGCCTGAACCTGCCTTTAGATTTAACAGAGAAACCTATTTAAGTCTTCCTACCAAATGCTTTCCCAAGCATATGCATTTGTCCCTGTCTGTCTAGAAGGGGAGAGATAAAAACAGCTGCTATCGCGTGGGGACATCTTCTCCACAACAGAGGATAAACACATCCACCGAGTGCATTTATGCAAGGGCTCAGTCAGGGCACCACCACAAAGGCCAAAAAGGTATATCAAAAGAAGATATTAGGTGCACATGCCTCTTATCGCGAAAGAGAAGTCTTTGCCAATATATCTTCTGGAGTATTGTGTCTTTAGAGAGTTACTGAAACGTGCCGCGGCAACGCATCTGAGGCATTGCTAAGGAACAGGACTAAGGTCTGAATCCTTACCTAAACAAGATTTAAACAACCGAAGCACATTCAAGCTGTTTATGTTTCAAGACAAATAAAGAAGGCAGTCATACAGAACGACAGTCATTTGTTTTTATGGCGAGCCAGCAAAGTTAGGCCATGGGTCATGGAGTAAACTCAATTTTCCTTAGCCCTCACAGACCTAGTAATTAAGGTCTATCCTACGCCCCTCCCCCAAGGTGGGACTCTACGGCACTCAACATCCCCACGGCAAGGATAGAAATGGTGAGGTCGGCGGAACACGCTGAAGCAAACAGGAGCCGGCCTGTCAGCCTGAGAGTAGATCCCAGATCAGACCAGGCAAAGTAAAGCTGGGCTTTCAGTCCATTCTGACTGACACTGTCTCAGAGCTGAACAAAAGCTTTGGAAATCACACACTTAGGATGATTCTTCAGAAACCAATCATTCAAAATATTTAACCAATCACATAGAATCATTACCAAGCAAAACAAAATGTGCCTTACAAAGGAATCTCATTGAGCTTTTCTAATTGAGATTTAATTCAGATGTGACTACATGTTCCTTTCACAATGTTATTAACATAGTTAATATATTTGTAATTCTCTGTATAATCGCTGAGAAAACAATTGATATTTCTCCCTTGTCAGACACTGCCATCGGTGCAGTTCAATAATGAAGGTACCTACTTCAGTTCTCAGCAATTACCTTCACCTCATACGTTAACTAAAACAATGTGCAAAGAAGATCAGGTTTATTAGCAACTGATCCATTCCTCACCTCAGCGGCATGGATATTGAAAATAACTAATGAATTCCTTAGTTCCCATTGATTCTAAGAAAACTGGGAAGTGAAGTGAAGGGAACCCGGGTGTGTTTCATGTTGCCACGGCGGCCACTGAGGAAGGGTTCTTCCAGAAGGAGAGATTCTGCAGATTCCGCCTCAGCTCTGAGCCAGTCTCAGGACCTGGACTGGATGTTAAGAGAAGGCTTTCCTGTGCAGGCCATCTGTTGCTAGACATATACAGATATTAATAACCTGTCCCACAAATTAATAGATTTTTTGTTTGTACAGATATTTAACATATCTTCAAATAAAAAACTAAACGGTTAAAACACTGGTTAAAACATTGTATTTTTCAAATGAAGAGCATTGTACTGTATTCCAAAATATATTTTGAAAGTATTAAAATGCAAACATATTCTTGAAATTATTTCCAAATGCTAAACTGAGTATTTGTACTTGACCCTGGCCTGATGTACAACATTCCAGATTAAAGCAAACCCTAATCAAGCGTTCCATGTCCGTGGAAGTGGCAGCGTGCGTTAGTGCAGATTTGGTGTCTCCTGCAGCCCCTAGGCCAAAAAAACTACCATGAGTGCATTGTGTGTGCTCTCACAGCCCTTGCCAGGCTAAATCAATTCTGAATCGATGCACATTTGGATTGCCCATGAGGCTATTTAAGCTATTTCAGCATTTGAGCTGGATTAGGTGTCAGGGTGAGATCTGCATTGTGTTGCTGTGCACGCTCTGAATCCGGCTGATGAAAAAGAGGATCTGTTTTGTAAATGTTTTGTCTGGGAATAGAAGGATCACTCTAGCTGCTATGTAAATTGTTTGTCTTTTAATTACAGGCACACAAACACAGAAACTAGAAATATTTACTTTAGCCAACTTTAGCCTCTTATCAGGCTATTTGAGAGTAGATTACTAATGGGTACCATTTGAAAAACCTACTAGAACAGGTCACAAAAGTCAAAACTGCAATATAGTATGGCCAACAGATATTTGATAGAGAACGTATGTGGTCATAAACATAACACAATGTTAGGCTTGCCACTGCTTCCAGACTTCTTTTAAGAATTCGACACCAGGCTCGGGCTGGCATCAGATTTTTCCAGTACAATCTAAATACTGTCAAATAAATTTAGCTGTGATTTTGTGATTTACACATAATATCAAGTTGGAATGTTTAAGCACAAAACGTACACATACATGTGTTTGTTTTGCGCTTAAACATACGTGCGAACCCACAAGCACTTTGTGATCATTGTCCCATATTGTAATGTGATCTGCTATTTTCAAAAACTCAGAGTATAAATTCTCAAAAAGAAACAGGATAGGAAAGTAAATACCCCCGGGGGGGCAATCTGATAATCCACAGCTATGGGCTGTTCATGGCGGTCGAGCTGGACCCCCTTCCCGGAAGAATAAAGACGTCGTCCTTTGACGGCTAAGCATGTTTTTTTTAAATACAAACTGGGAGCTTGGCAGGGCGTTTGCTGGATATCTGTACCAGAGTGTTGTAGTGTGCTCCTTTTAGCTCTTCATCCTCTTCTGGGATGCGGTGTTGGAGTAATATGTCTTTTATACAGAGACTGCTGACCCAGGCACCCACTCAAGCGCTGCTCCTATTCCTGTGCGAGGCACGTTGAAGCTCCATTTTAAACTGCCGTCAACGTGGGTCATTTTTGTATCATTGCTCCCTCTCAAATTTGCAGTCGTTCAACAGAATAATGAAACGCCGTGTGGCGATATCAGTAATAACACCTTGGGAAGGTCTTTGAAAATAAGCTTAAAAAAAGAAACACAAATTGTCAGGAACCGGTGGCCAAGGCCAGCGAACAAATGCCTCTCATGAGAAATCTCTAATCTCTGAACATACAAAATTGTATTTTACTTTTGTTCTGTAATCTCTTTCTTCATAATTGCATGGTGCAGGGCACTGGCATTTATCCACTCCAACTCCAAAGTTTGAACAAACCACTTAAACAGCAGATAAAAACACCAGGCTTCTGGTTTAAAAGGAATATCAAGCAGTGGTTTTCCAGTAAAAACACATTAGACAATGAAGAATGAAACAGATCCCTTTCATCCACATATCCACACCCTGGCTTTCACATGCACACATTTCTGCATGTTCTTTTTACCTTAAACAAAGTTAATATATTTTATAACTAAGCACTTTCATCCAACATAATTGATCATCATTCACCATACCAAGCTGGAATTATTTTTACAAAAATGTAAAACACATCTCAGAATGTCAGATCTCCAACTTTGTTGACTGAAGACCCGCAGTGTTTCGAGTGTTGGAGCTGCAGTTCTGGCACAGTGCCCATGTGAGGAGTGGGACGGGAGGGGGATGCCAAGACACGGGCCGCTTCCTGGCCTGCCAACACAACCATGCTGACCAGTGGGTTGGCGTGGAGCTGATCAGACAGACACAATCAGAAGGAGTGAGATGGAGCCCTGGTCCCTGCTGCTGCTGTTGCTGCTGCTGCTGCTGCTTGTACACCCCTGGGCCACGCCGCTCAACAGAGTGCTAATCTGCTGCAGTAGTTAAACATGACGCATCGCACAACAGGCCCTAATCACCGTCAGGCTTCTCTGGCGCGTCCGCCCAAATGAAAACAATTGATTTGGGGACCGAGCGGGAAAGGTGAGAATAATAACTCCAGTGAAGCTGGAAAATGTGGACCCGTGTGGACCGTGATCCCTTTGAATCTCCATCAATCAATTAATCCCTAAATTATTCTCCTGGGTCATTTGTGGTTAATTTGCTTGCAGGAGAATCGCATCTGAAATCATACATCACTGTAAGAGGAAAATAAAGTGAGACTGTGAGCATGTTTACTACACCCATGCTTAATGTGGCACGTAGCCACGAGCCCCAGCCGTGGTAGCTGGGGGACACACACAGGCCGGCCCGGAACTGACAGCCAAGCCGTGGAGCCCCGCCCACAGCCAGGACCTCATGTTGCACCTGAGAGCGGTTGTGTAGATTGCATCACACTCAGGTGCATGTAATTAAGAGGGACTGGCTAAGAAGAAAATGTTTAGATTGAAAAGTCTTTGTTGTTTTGTTGCTTTATCATTTTAAAAGATTAGAAGCGGATTATTGTGGATTCCTACCCGAAAGGTCGTTTCTTTCCATATCCCTTCTGTTCTGTGTCAAAATCATGCCAAATAATGTCAGGAAACAAAAACCCTCTGCATCCTTGCGTCTGGCCGCTCCCAAACGAGGCACGCCTAAGCTACACTCAACATTTTGAATCTCCTAAGCACACACATAAAAAACAAACAGAACTACGAAAGTTGGTGAAACGCATCAGGGCAGTGATCAGACTCAGAGAGTGGAGGGCCAGTTTAAGGCCTTTTTTAAAAGATTTTAACCAAACGATAAAACTCAAAACCAAACCACTGATTTGTGGAAAAGCTTAATAACATGGACTTTTCAGCATTTAAAAACTAAACACAACCAAAGCACTCTCAAGGTAAAATAAATAAACAGACGTTTCTAACAAACTAGGAAAACTCCCAGACTCCGTTTAACAGGAAAAACTCTTCTCTAGATAGCTCTGCACACCAGTATGGCCTCATTTGACAAACCATACTCAAGTGTGTGTGATAAGGTCTTGGCTGTGGGTGTGGCACCACAGGCTGCCTGTCAGTCCGGACCTGCCAGAGGGTGTAGTTCCAAGGGCTGCATGCCACAGTTGGATATTCAGCCATCTGACTGAATTTTACACAGAAACCTACGATGTGTTGCTCTGAAGTCATTGTATATAAGGCAATAGCAAGAATTTCTCATATAATTCACAATCGATGCAGACAAAATTCAGTTAAGTTATACTTAAGTTTTTACTATCCTCATCACATTTGTTTCTTTATGGTATGCAATATTTTCTAAGTGTACAAGACAGGCACGTAAAAAGTACAAATTGCCAGTGCTGC
Organism: Hiodon alosoides; assembly: GCA_025775065.1. Taxonomy (NCBI): domain Eukaryota; kingdom Metazoa; phylum Chordata; class Actinopteri; order Hiodontiformes; family Hiodontidae; genus Hiodon; species Hiodon alosoides. The sequence goes on from JAOYSI010060618.1 coordinate 15,987, forward strand.
CAAAATGTTTGGCATTGATCGGTATTGAATTGTGAAAAGGGAATCCAACGTCACATTTGCAGCGTTTTACAAATCGTTTTTACGGTCTGCAGGAGGCCCTCACCGTGAGCCATCTCCTTCCCTCTGCCAGCTGTTGCGCCACACCTCCTCGGCAGTTTCTGGGAAGTCTCTGCCGCACTGGAATGTAGAGATAATTCCCAGTTGGGATTTGTTAGGTTTGGCTCTGCCAGTGAAGCGAAGCCACCGGGATGGCCAGGCGTGGGCGTGAAGACCTGTGGAGAGAGACAATAAAACAGTCAAGGGATCGACATTCTCTGTCGTTGGGAGGCAGAATTGTTATCTTATTTCTTGGCATTGGGCCTTGTGGAAATATCTGTGCAGAAGATATTCCAAACCACTGTTTACTGCTTCACTTATAATTCTTCCGTGGGAAGAAACATCTGTTCCAGACAAGGTCATTTTCTAGCCCAAGTGGCATCTTTTTTGCCAGTTAAGGTGCAACATGACCCTGATCACTTTGTCACGGAAAGGACAGCAGCCATGAGAGATAGAGTGATAGAATGGTGAACTGACGCAAAGCAGACAGATAACCATTTTGCATAAATAGCCCAAAAGACCGCACTGGCCGCCAGTCAACACAGTGCGCCGCCTTGAGTCGGCGCAGGAATGACTTTTTTCACCTTGATGATACGTTGTGGATCTACAGAAAGATATACCTAGTTCATTCACCAAAGGCCTTTCTACCCTCGCAGTCAAACTTACTGAAAAAAACTGTCTCTTTCACTCACACACACACGTGCAAACGGGCGCATGCAGACCCAACCTGGCTTTGATGGCTAAGATTTTCTGAGAGCGGGATTATACATGCTGATAAATTCCCCCAATGAGTAAAGCTGTTCTGAATGAGATATGCTCTTATGTCTCCGTGTCAATAAATCTTTTAACTTAATCACAGCAATTACTTTCAAGGACGTGCCGGTATGGTAAATGACAAAGCCCCCCAGAAGCCCTTTATATATTGTACAAGGAAATGGGTTTTGTACTAATGTACCATTTTTAAACATTCCTGTAAATATTGATATTTTAGCAAATTAATTCAGAAAATTTAAATGCAAAATAAATAAATAAAACTATTTCTGCTGTGGAATTTATTTGGAATTTTATGTTAATAAAAACAGACACTGACTCACTACAGGGTTGCATATTGTTCAGACACAGCATGCTAACATTACAAGCTGGGAAGGACATTCAGCAGCTCTCTCAGTGAAGACTTGTGAAATTCCTTGGCAATTGTGGGACATTCTTGGGTAGCAAGCCACCAAAGGAAAACGCATTTCCTTTTCAGAAACGCTTGCTGAATTCCTATTTCTGGTTATCACGCGCCCTCTGGTGGACTGCAAGGATATTGGTCACTGTTAGGAAAAACACTGGTTCAATGTTTCCAAACCCTGGGTCTGGGCCTCTGGTTTTTGTCCCAGCCTTTTTATTATTAATTAAGTTTGAAGGAGTTCATCTTGTATTACTAATATGACCAATTTACTGACAAAAATCTAGGTTTTTAAAAAAGTTTTACTTTATCACTGACAAAAGCAGACATCCAACCAAATTTTGTTCCAAACTTTTACAGCAAGTAACTGTCAAAAGATGTCAAATACCGACCCTATATTAAAGGAACAGCTTAATCAGTCTTGAATGAGAAGAACTTGGTTGGTACAAATGTGACACTCCAGAGACGGGCTCCAGGGCACGGACTGGAGAACACATTGTGACTTCTGACTGACGGATCTCCTCCTTACCGCCATCAGTGTCAGATTAGGGAGCAGTCCGGGATTACGGGCCAGTAACTGAGGGAGAAGTGAAGATGAGGGATCTGCCCTACTGAAAACACTTAACACCCCTGCCCCTTCCCTTTGACTTTTGATAGGGAACCTGGCAGCCAGATGATGGACAGCCTGAGAGGGGTTGTGGAGAGCCCACAGGCTAAAGCAGAGTGACTGAAGACATGCTACCATAAATCAGGATGATGTGGTTATACAGCTTCCTCCCAGCTACTGGCATTTCAAACATTCCTGTAAACCAGCTGCGCATGAGACCAGGAGGCCAGCAATGACACAAGGAAAAAGGGGTCCATTCAGGGAAGGTCTCCCTGTCATGCTTAACAGATAAGGGTTTCAACTGCAGCCCCGTTTCTCCTCACGCTGCTCAGAGCAGGCCGCCAAAACAATGAGCTGATACAGAACGCTGAATTTGGTGAGGCCGCCAAATGAACTTGAATTTGCTGAACGCCGCCTTCAGAAAACAAGTGACAGGCAGGTCACTGGATTACATTACGAGATTGTGGATTTACAAAGACTATCCCCTTTTCGCATACCTCCCACATTCGACTAGTAACTCTCTACTTTTGTCCTGTCGTCCCAACCGGCAAAATCGCCACTAATATCCAGTCACCTGCTGTCCTCAGCTGCTTAAACAATGCTCCAAGGCAGAATACTATTAGACAGCTGCATACTATGGAATGGTATTGGTTTATTAAATTTATCTTGCTTCCTAGTATAAATAGTATAATAGTATAAATTCCTTGGAAATTCCTAAGGGAATATGTATATATTAAGTTAGGACAGTGTTTGGTGGAAGGCCTATACCCCCAAAAATGCAAGGAATGCTGATGATATTCTTTTAATTGCTGTTTGAATTGCTGAATTTAATTTTCTTGAGATCAACAGGTGTGACTCCAGAGAAAAAGTCTTAATGTTGTTCTGTGACCCTTACTTAAATTTTGTTCGATACAAATATTTGAATATCTGAAAAATGTTACAAAAGGAAGCACTTAAAACAACTTTAAAAATGTAATGAATAACTTAAGGAAGGGGGAAGGCGTAAACATAATGCGTAATACAATAATTATCTTCTCTTTTTTAGAAAATGGACCTTTAAATCTCTGTAAATACAACCATTACAATTTTATCCCCAGAGAAAAGAAGAGAACTAAACCCTTTTTTTTCTTTTTTTCAGTTATATGACAATTCTCCCCCTTTTTTTAAACAACTTCCCCACCTCTCTCTGACTACACCGGTTAGTAAAAGGCAACATTTGACATGCAGCTACTCTTGGAAAGAGGCTGCCAGTCAAAGACATTGTCAGGTCAGTGCTCCCTGTGTCTCTAGCAGAAAAAGAATCTCGTTCCATTCATCCCCAGCAGATAGCAATTTATATGTCGAGTTAACCTCCGCAGGCGCGTCTCGAACATCTTTACTGCGATGCAGCTCCACTGACAACTCTACAACATAATAACACAATTACACGGTACTATACGCGGACTGGAAGCAGATACCAGCCAAAGCACATTCCCTCCTGTTCAGTCTGATGGCTGCACAAAGTACTTTCCTGAGAGATAATTATAATGGCCTGTTTATGAATTATACAAACAGTTATTTTAATTTCAGTAATTATGTCAAATTGCAAATAAGCAAATACTTAAACGGACCATCACCTCAACTGTTTGTGAAAACATTTTTTTATGAAATCAACACAGTACTGCGGATAGAAATAATACACGTGGGTGATTCAGGTGTTACATGCATATCCCTTTCGGGTGCTTGGGCTAAGCCCTGCATGCGCTTACTGTTTAAATAGCAGGGATATTCCCATTTTTACTTAGACAAATACATCACGGGCAAACAATAAGCCTTCTTCAGGCATCTGCAGGAAACAGGCTCTAATTATGTCCCATTCATTCACTTCACTGCACATGGGGCATTTGGCAGTTCGGGACCTGATTTTATATCCCGAGGGGACAGAGAGAGATACCTCATACTAGTATTAACTTTAAGGGTTCTCTGGAGCCTCTTACAGACCTCCCATAGTGATCAAATACTATTAATTTAATTTATTACTACACTCTCGTCCCCAAAACCCCCTTATCCTACAAGACCTCGACTTGCCCCCCTTCATACATTTCATAAATATTCATTACAGTTTTTTTTGATTGCTCAGGATTGCTCCATTATATTATAGGGATTACTAAAAACACAGAATTTTGATGCAATGAGACATATCTACAGAACACACAGAAAAATGCAAGATTGACAGATTAAGAAAATCGTTCAACCAGACAGCAATAACACAATATATCACAATTTCGCCACAAAATATTACATTATTTCCACAGCATATCACAATATCACCACAAAATATCACATGATTGCCACAACAAATCACAATATCGTCACAGGATAAATAAAAGAGAGTAATATACATCGATCAAGCTGGTCGAGCATGTCCAACCCCTGATGGGATGAGCAATGTGCCAAAATCAAAAACATGCAAAAAACATGCATCTGTGTTTTGGTGAGAAAAAGAGAAACTGGAAAAGACTGTTTTCAAAGAGTTTACAAACTGTTGTGGCAAACATTATCTGACACAAACAGACCTGGGAATTACTCAAAGCATGATTGAGTCAGCCATCACATTGTCCACAAGCAATGACAGGCAAAATCACCAAGCATTAAGCACTTTTATCATATGTCACTAAAACCAGCTAAGCAAAGAGGAGGAATAATTAATTTCCACTTGCAGAACATAAAAAGAAAATACTCAGGTTCTCACTCTCCACCTGGAAATCCTATCATTTATATGTAGTCCTGACACAAATATGGCAATTCCCATAAGAACAGTGTTTCCTTAGTTCTCTATGCATCACAAATATATTAAGATCCATCCATATAGAACTCAGATATAGTGTGGCACGCAGCTGGCAGCTAGCAGCCATGCTCACAAACCGGGAGAACGTTGAAGGACAGCGACAATGAGAGGAAGGGCCGTGTGTTGTGCGTTGTGAGTGTGGTTCCACTAATGGTAATCACACTCAGGTGCCAACAATCCCAGGCCCTTTAAAGAGCCAGCAAAGCTGGCTCATGGGGAGGAAGGTAAGACTGAAAAGTGTGTTGTGGGTGGGAAAATTGTGGGTTGTGGGAAAATTGTTGGTGTTGGTGTGGGTGTGGGTGTGGCTGTGGATGTGGGTGTGTTTTGTGCATGTGGGTGTTTTGTGGATGTGGATGTGGGTGTGTTTTGTGCATGTGGGTGTGGCTGTGGATGTGGGTGTGTTTTGTGCATGTGGGTGTTTTGTGGATGTGGATGTGGGTGTGGGTGTGGATGTGATGTGGGTGTGGATGTGGGTGTGTTTTGTGCATGTGGGTGTGGATGTGGGCGTGGGTGTGGGTGTGGGTGTGTTTTGTGGATGTGGATGTGGGTGTGGGTGTGGATGTGGGCATGGGTGTGGATGTGGTTGTGTTATGTGGATGTGATGTGGATGTTGGTGTGGATGTGGATGTGGCTGTGGATGTGGGTGTGGGTATGGATGTGGGTGTGGGTGTGGGTGTGTTTTGTGCATGTGGGTGTGAGTGTGGATGTGGATGTGGGTGTGTTTTGTGCATGTGGGTGTGGATGTGGGTGTGGGTGTGGATGTGTTGCTGGTGAGTGATTAGTGGACTAATTGCATTGTTTGAAGTTTAAAAAGCGGCTTCATTTTGGTCGCCCCAATGTGGACTGTTTGGTTTTTCCTGTTTTGGATTACGTTCTTGTTTGGTTCTGTATTGAAATGCCATTATAAGGACTTAAACCCTCCACCAATGCTTCTTTCTCCAACTGCTTTCGGACTGAGCACACCCTCGAGAGTGAAAATGTGAAATGTTTACCAAGACTAATAACATAAGTTTTTTTTTTCTTGAGCAGAGACCAGAAGTACTGAGCAGATCCAGACGTGTCGATCTTCAGCCATTTTGTTGGGTTATGAAAAAAGCTGTTGGCAAGAATTTGGACAGGCCATGAGCAAGGACATAGATCTAGATCACACAAATCTAATCAACATTACCAACCACAAACGCACAAATTCCCCTTGCCTTGACATGAGACCTGTTGAAATATCCACTGCTGTTGGATCAGTGTGGAATAATAAAATGATGGAGTATGATTCTGATTTAAGGGGTTCAATTACGACAACATCCTAAATCACATAAAAAAATAACAATGCATTGGTTTCATATTGGTATTCATTTTCACATGACACTGTATACTTGTATACATAGAAATACACAAAACGAAACAAAGTTTAAATACCTGACTGACCATTCTTAAACGTAGTTTTCTTCCAGCAGATGCACACGTAGTGATTAAGAACTAGCTGGGGACAATCTTCATTGCTAGCAGACCGTAAAAAAAAACACTACCTTGATAAATAGTTTATAGCTAGATAAAGATATTTACAGAGTGGATTCATTTGTCCCTGTGGCAGTGGGAGGAATGAATGGAACATAAATCAGTGAGTGGCTCACGGCACTCTCGCGTTGCATGTAATCTATTAAGCCCTGGGATATCAGCTGTGAGACCCCTTTATTGCAGGTGAGGCTAGGATTGCTGAAAGTCAGCCCTGGACAGATGGTCGACATGGAGCAATAACACCTGAACAGAAGGCAGAGAAGATTAACAGCCTACTTGTATTGGATGTTGTTTCCCCAGTACACAAAACCAAAAACTAATTTCCCCGGGAAAAGGTTTTGATCTACTGAGTGAATTTGGCCGAATGTGTATGGGGTAAATTTTTTCAATGGATGTGCAAGGACAATTGCAGGAAACCACAGCAGAGTATTATTATGGAGTGATTTCCTCAGAACAAAACTATCTCGCTGTAAACCAATCAGCCCTCTAGATTAACTAATCACCAGACAGTATCACTGGTGACCCATAAAAGAATTAGATGATTTACTTCTATCAGTGTTACAGCCACACATGTAAAGTGTTCTCTTCTGTTTTCCCCCTCTCATTCAAGGGTTCTTTCGAGTCCAACTGCCATTGGCTTGTCAACCCTGTCACTCTTCATTAGTGCACCTGTTCCCGTCCAATCGGGAGATTGTCTGGGAAATTTAAACCCTTCCTGTCATCTGTCATCAGGGGTCGACTGGTTGTTGTGTTGATTAGTTTTAGTTTACGTTGACCGATTTGTGTATGGGTTTCTTGCTTGTACTAATAATTCTCTCTTTTGTCGATACGTGGCAATCGTGTTTGTGCTTTGTTGGGTTTGGTTCAGCACCACATGGTTAGGGGACGGGGACACGCCCCCATAAAGGACCTCATTGCGCTCCTAAGGGTGGTTCCACTGATGGTAATCGCATTCAGGTGTCAACAATTGAAGACTCTTTAAGAGAGCAGCAAAGCCGTCTTTTGTTGCTGTGCACTCATTCACTCACATGCACTGGTGTGCAATGTTAGAGCCTTCTGTTCCCACTAGAGCCCAATAAATGGTTAAAAAAAAGCAATGGTTGTAACATACTGGTACAAGACAAAAAATATTAAGTACAATCTTCTCTTTTTATCGCTTATAAAGATTATAAAACAGACCGCTCTCCAGTGAGTAGGTATGAGAACAGAAGATGATGCTAACCGCTCACTAGGCCTGGCGGAATCACAATGTGCCCATTAGCTCTTTCCCTTTTGCTGGAAAGAGGTCTACATTTGTCCAACGCAGTCAACCTAATCATATTCTAAATGCATTTTTAGATAAATGAGGACCATATCAAAACTTTGACAAAACACCAGTAACATTTAATAACATGGTATTTAATAGCGTTTTCTTTTTGTTGTCTTATTCAACTCATGAAAAAAAAAGCCCTTAATTATTATTATGTAAAGCGCGATTAGCCTAGCTTTAAAAAAAAAAAAACAGCTGTTATCGTAGTAAATCACTTTCCTTCACTTGGATATTAAAAATAGATGATAATTTAACTAAATTTAATTAACTAGAAATTTAATTTAACAAAAATTATTCATGTTTACATATTTCTAAAAATAATTAGGATAATTTCTAAATCACTCACTTAAATGTTCTCAGTACACAAACTTCAATATATATATATAAATAAATATATATATATATATATATATAAATATAAATATAAATTAATATAATATC
>JAOYSI010060629.1:0-39827 GCA_025775065.1 Hiodon alosoides
CCTCTGCGCCCGACCCCCGGATGAGCCGGGAAAGGGTATGGTGTCGGGAGAAAACGGCCCCCCCCCCCCCCCCTTCCGTGTTCCTGCCAAACAGCAGACCTGTTTTCTGTGGATCGTTTAGTTTTGTAATGTATTCAGATGCTGATTTTCAGTTTTGTATACCTCAAGTTGGCTTTTGGTGCTGGCTTTTTGCCCCACTGGCATCCACTTCCAGTTCCACAGCCCTCATTTCTGTGCTTCAACACAAGAACGTTGAGATGGCGCATGCCTTGTGAGTTTGGTATGCGTCTTGACCAGACGGCTGTGACTCCACAGGTGGCCACACAGTTTAAGAGTAGCCTGGCGAGCTTGACAGACATCCTCATGTCCAAAGAACCGTGGTATGTTCGATGCCTGAAGTCCAATGAAGCCAAGCAGCCAGGTGAGGCCAACGTTCCTCTTCATCTATTGGTGCAGAAAAGACTCTCAGCCGTTACGGTGGTCTTATCTCAGGTGTTGAGTTAGGTTGCCTGAGTGACCTCTACCCATCCCTACACAGGGTGGTTTGATGATGTCCTGGTGAGACACCAGGTGAAGTACCTGGGGCTGATGGAGCACCTGAGGGTCAGAAGAGCTGGGTTTGCTTACCGAAGACGATACGAGGACTTCCTGAAGAGGTATACCGACGGACCCTTCTTTAGAGATACCTTTTAAAAATGCATATGACCAGGTGTGGCCCCTGTGCACACAGGCAGTTAATCCGATTGGTCGGTTAAGATGTTCAGCCATGTGCCTATGGCCTCTGCAGGTACAAGCCCCTGTGTCCCGCCACCTGGCCCCACTGGAGGGGGGCACCGGCTGATGGTGTGGAGCAACTGATAAAACACCTGGGCTACCCAGAAGATGAGTATAAAATGGGAAGGTGAGCACAACCATTCGTGATGCTGTCCAGCTGAGCTTAACTGCTTTGAAGCGTTGGTCACTTGGAAACATGCCCTTTTATTAAGAGTTACTATGTTTTTTTTGTTTTTTTGTCCGAAGAACCAAGATATTTATTCGCCATCCAAGAACACTCTTTGCTATAGAAGATGCCTATGAGAGGTGTAAGCACACACTGGGTGAGTGCAAATTTCTGCATATAATACAAAAATTGCAGAGATAATACTTGCTACTTGATGGGTTTGAGATGTCCTGCCCTTTACATTACAGCAGCAAAGATCCAGGCCAAATATAAAGGTTACAGGGTAAAGGGGGAGTTCAGGAAGCAGAAGGAAGCAGGTAAGTGGAGACTGCCCTGGTACAGTCAAGTGTCTCTTGCCCCAAGGCTATGTAGTGTGTTTCCACAAAAAACTCAGAACTCTTTCTGAGTTCATTCGTATTGAGTTAAGTCACAATAACCAGTGATATTACAGCAATTATTGAGTTACTGGAGAAAAGAAAAATGTTCGTAATGAACACAACTCACAAAATTCAAAGGAGAAACAGGGACACGATTCTCGTTAGCCCGAGCTGATATAAACGTGTTGTTTTGGGATTCTGTGAAATAAATTGAGGGCGTTTTTTGGACACGGTCATGGCAATAACATCTCTCAGAGATGACTTTAAACTGCATTTATTCTGCAGTATACAGGGTTGTTTGCAGAGCTCACTGTCCCCCCTGAAATCCAATCCGTAGTGTGACTACACACTTTCTCCCCAGCCACAAAGATCGAGACCTGCTGGAGGGGTGTGCAGGCCAGGAAGGAGCGAGAGAAGAGGGCCTGGGCAGTCAAGGTCATCAAGAGGTACCCAGGGAAAAAAGTTCAAATACATATCCAAAGCACACAATCTTTTTACTTTGAGGAATTCAAAAGTCATAACTAGGAATTGCTCTTAACCCTCACTTTTGCCATGTAGAAGAAGGGCTTATATTTTCACAAGATTGTGTTCAGAAGTCCAGAAGTCCAGAGGTGACCATGGGTGAGTGCTGAGGAACCAGGATTGTTTTTACTGTCTGCAGCTTTATCAAAGGCTACATGACTCGAAATCAGGTACTTCCTTCGGACAATTCAGAGTACCTCACGTTGGTCAGATGCAGCTATCTTACCAGGCTGAAGAAGCACCTGCCCAAAACGGTTCTGGACAAAACCACCTGGTTGTCGCCTCCAAATGTGATGAAGGAGGTAAGAGGACAGAAGTCATGGTTTTTATTTATCATTAAAATGTTTATTTATTGATATTATCATTATTTTTATTTTTAAATTTACAATCATTTAAAAACCTTTGCCCCAATTTGGAATAGCCAATTCTTGACTCGTTGCTACAAAAACTGCCAAAACACCTAGAGAAGGTGAGGAATTGTGACTGGTCTCCTCCAACCCTAGTCGATTTTGAGCCACTCAGAGCTGGTTTAAGGAGAGGCATATCCCTCTCCAAGTTACTGACAGTGTTGCAGGTGCCCGGGAAGCTGGCTGGGGGTGCTTTTCGGCCACTAGTCGAGAGAAGCCTTGCCAATTTCACCTGCCCTGGCTCAGGTGGCCACTTCACCCGACCTATCACAAGACATGAGCTAGATTAAAACCTGCAATCATAGGTCATGATGAGGGCTCAGTCTGCTCAGGAGAGTGCCTTTACCGACCCAGCCACTGGGGAGGCCAGGCAGAAGGAAACAAGGATTAGCATTGATACAGAGAATTTTAACGTGGTTAGATTTTGTATTTTTAAAGAAATACATAAAAAAAATGTTTTAAATAAATATTCAAATAAGGATTGGTAGAACCACAAATGTAACCCTCCTCATGAAATTATTACTTAGGGATATGTTTAGGCTACCTTTGGACACGCCTGAAAAGTTATATAATCTGTGCTTCAACAGGCTTCAGAGACCCTGCGTCGACTTCACACACGACTCATGGTTAGGAAGTACGTTAGAGGGATTACTCCACAACAGAAGGCCCAGGTCAGAAACGTCTGCCTTTCCGTTCATCTTCGCACACATCTGAACCAGTAACTGCTGGAAGCGTCAACAATGATAAACCGTTAACCGTTAACATACATTCAAGGACTAATTGGGTTTATGGTGGGCGCTGTACATTTCTGTACCACTGGCAATCTTTGTGCAAGTTAGCTATTATGATATTATGAGTTTGAAAGTTCTTGAAGTTGAAATTTCCATGCGACCATAATTATGTCTTCGCTCTGCAGTTGCAGCTGAAAGGGGTGACCAGTGCCTTATTCATGGGGAAAAAGGACAGCTACCCCCAGAGCATCTCCAAGCCCTTTGTAGACACTAGGATCAGTCAGTATAGCCTTTCGGAAATCCTTTATCACCAAGTCAGTTTGTATTAAACGGAGCAGGTTCCAAGCGTCTAACTTCTCCCTGTGCGCTTTGTGCCCAGACGAACAGGATATCAACATCAGAGTCTTGCAGATGATAAGCCGTGAACGCATCAAGGTACTTTTCTAACGACCCTGAAAAAAAAACGTATTCCAAAGAGACTATAGCATGAGGATTTTGACCTATATTAGAAACGTTGCGCGGTGACATTGTTCAGCATAGCGAGGGGCATCTACCATCAGTGAGGTTTGTAAAGGCCGACTCAGTCCTTCTGGAATATTCCCGAAGCAGAGCAAGGTCACGCACCTGTTACTGCCCCTCTCTCTGTAGTACAGCACCCCGGTGGTGAAGTACGACCGAAACGGGTTCAAGCCCCGTCCGCGACAACTTGTCCTGACTCAAGCCGCGGCTTACCTGGTGGAGGAGGCCAAGATCAAACAGCGGGTGGAGCATGCCACTCTCAGAGGTGACCCAATCAGAGCCAACCATATCCCCGCCCTCAGAGTCCGGCTGCTCCCATTGGCTGAGCTGAACCGAGTGTTCTCTTTACCGGCAGGTGTGTCCGTCAGCAGCCTGAGCGACAGCATCATCATCCTCCACATCGCTTCCGACAACGTGAAAGAGAAGGTACGCGTTTGAGGAGCATCTCCGTAACCCCTGGGAATTCGGAAGCTCAGAGTGACATTGTCACTGTACAGTGATGTCCCACTGACTGCGCTTCTCCTCTGCACGGGACACGCTCAGCGGGACCTGGTTTTACAGTGCGACCACCTGTTCGAGGCAGTGACCAAGTTGGCCGTGCTGGCAAACAAGCAGAGCGTCGTCAAAGTTGTTCAGGGCAGGTGAGGTTCAATTGGACTGATGTTCAAGAATGTCTGTTCACAGGGTATCTGCGCATCCAGTGATGCTAGCAGCTAACTCGTTCCCTTTTCAGCATCAAGTTTGACATCCAGCCAGGCAAAGAGGGAACTGTGGACTTCAGTAGTGGCCCGGAGCCAATGATATACAAGGGCAAGAACGGCCATCTTATGGTGGTGAGTAACAACTTTGGCATGGGTGCCTGGACAGACAGACATGCTGCAGGTGCTCTGATAGAGTTCACTGCACTGCCCAGTATCATGTTCAACAAATCCCATGTGGAGACCATTAATGATGATACTTTTCCCCTGGCCAGTCAGCATAACTGTGTGTGCTGTGGTCCCACGTCACAACAATAAAGAAACCATAAGCAGACCACAGTTCTTTAGCATAACACCTGAATCAGTTGTGTTATTTGTACTGCTGCAGGTGTCGACTAGGACCAAATCGCGGTGAGCTGAGGCAACGAGACCAACCTAAACACTGCAATATTTGCAAACTCCCAGCAGCCCCCCCTGAATGGGACGTTGTTCTCAGAACATAAATGTATCAACAGACAGAGGCTACCCAGGAACTCCGCACGATAGATTACTTTGGTAAAGACGGCGTTATTCTATTTCAGGGGTTGGCTACGCTGTTCCTGGAGTGCAATAATGTGGACAATAACCTTCATACTGTCACGGTCCCTCTAATTAGTTAAACACTGGCATCTGGTCGACAATATGTGATGCAATTTAGTGATTAAGAGTTCGAGTGGAAAGGAAACCGGAACCGTCTCAAGCAATCTTGCAATTCAAAATTCTGGTCATTATGGACCAATGTCCAGGTCTCCCAGTACTGTGTAAGTAGCCGTCTTCATTAGCGTTTCCCAGGAAACACAGAATTAGCTCAATTAGACCAATCATCGTTTGATTTATATAATTACGTGGTAGAAAATGAAACACAGAGGAAGCCCCCAGGACCAGGAATGATCTAGAACGATCCCAAATGATCCCGAATGATCAATTTCCGGTTTCCAGTTGTTGATTATTACACATGAAGTGCTTCTGGTGGGGGCGGCCCCAGTCCTCAGACTGGAGTGGTACCGTTTAAACAGATAAGTTTGGATTGACTTTTTTCTCCCCCAATAAGGACTGTGTTAATGTTGTTGAAGAAATCGTTCCTTTCATTATTTAGCAGCAGAGCCATACGGAAGCCATATGTACATACAATTTTTAAACATATGAAGTCACATAGGCAGATACCTGTTGAAAATAAAACCACGAATATTGAACAATCAAGTTATTGTAGAAATCTTTATTGTGATAATGTACGTATAAATATAGGCAAAACACTTCTCTGCGCATATCTGTACAAAGAGATATTTTTCACGTGTAATGATCGTTTACAGAATTATTTTAATTTTTTTAACATTTACTTGTCCAGGGCAAAACAAACATTCCTTAATGAAAGCTGTAAAGAAGCACAGTTGTAACTTCAGTCACTGAACATCTACAAAACACAAACCCTGCAACTGGAGATTGGTTTCTGGTTATCTTCTTCTGCCCTGGTCTCCATTTACAAATGTGTGGATTTATTCAAATCACTTGGGTATACTTTAACACTTTACTCCACCTTTTTAAATCTACAAAAACGACAACATTACATTAACTTTTTACTTAATGATGGAAACCTTAAAAAATCCATAGTACTGGAGCCCTATGTCTGGTGTAACAGAAGTGAGACCAAAAACTACTAAAACTTCTTCTAAAACTAAGGCTTCTGTAGTGACTGTCAGAAATTGTGTTCTCAATAGAGACTTTTTCCATCTTATCATATTCTGCCCCCTGGTGGTCCACATAAAACCATGAATTACAGGACACTTGGTTTATTAATACATACCTTCACCAACCTTAACCTGCAGCATATGCTTACTTCCTCAACCTTACTGGAATATCATACTCAACCACATCCTCCTTTAACACTAAATGAACCAAAGCAACCTCAGTGACCACTTCCAGCACATTTACATTTAAAGCCTCTCATTCATCATATGACTGATTAAATTTCATCTGCCTTCAAACGGTAGCCACCAGCAAGGTCCATGGGTAAGTTTTTCCTGGCTGACACACCACCACTCACATTTCATTGCTATAAACATGTTACCTACACATTTCACTTATTACAAAGGTGTGCAGATTAATCTGGAGGACTACAGCTACCCACCCGATACCCAGTGGAGAGCAACCGCTTCATCTCCACCCTTAACCGATAATTATTTTTATGACCAGAAACTCAGGTAAATACATTCTTTACAAGTCTCACTACTTCAAATGCTGCTGTATTTTTAAACCCCCCCCCCCAGATTGCACACGGGTCTTACGTGTCACCCAAGAGTTTCCCCTTGGAGGACAAGAGCTCAATATGCTTGTGTAGATTACAAACCATTCACAGGACAGAGCACTCAGGAATGTTTAGAGTCATTTTTGGACCACTAAAGGGACTTCTGAAGGTTGTCCGGGATTTTAGAAACTGGATTCCAAACAGACGAAGAAACAGGGCATCGTCCGTATTGTCATACGCTCAGTAAACTGCGTTCTATTTTTTGTGTGATCAGGAATTACACTCTCATACACGCACAATGGTGTTTTTAATTCCCCAAAAACAACTGACAATCACAGTCACACAAAACTCAGAGTTTGTCACATAATTATTTGAGGGCCAATTAGCTGCATCTACAGTGGGTATTACCTCAGTCTACATCTATTACATAATCGGTTTTCTTGGCTTGCAAGTGATCCAGAGGGGCTTACAATTACAGTAGAAGTGATGGGTATGTCTGGGCCCTTCCTCTGCAGCAGCAGCACTCAGCAGAGACTGAGCAGGGGATTCTGCGCGCGGAGGGGGGGGTAAAGCGCTGGCTGTTATAAGGCACGGGGAGGGGGCTGTTTCGGACGACCGCTCGGTAGTCACTGGTGATGATGCGTGCGGTCATCCGGCCTCTTGACGTGGATCCGCCGCACCCTCTCGATGCGCTCGCGCTCTTCGTCCTCGTCCAGGTGGTGAGAGCGACCGGCCGCACCGCCGGTGGCCTCCAGCAGGGCGTTGTCGGGGCCTCGCCCATCCTGGGACTCGTATAGCAGGATGTTTAAGGTCTCCTCGTAGATCCGGGCCTCTGGGAACTCCACCTTGGAGGAGAGGGAAGAGGGTCAGCCTTGTTAAATAATTTCTGTCCAAGGTATTTTCTATGACTAACCTTGTGAGAGTATGGAAGCTACTTACACATACTTAAAACAGTGACAACCGTCCAGGTAAAAAACTTTAAAATTTCAATACGGTAAATTTACTAAACTCATGTAAATAAAATAAAAAATAAACTCAAACCACAAAGAAATAATAGGCATAAATGTATATAAAATGCATTTAAAATCAATAGCATTAATAGAAAATTGATCTTAGTATATATCCAGTTGCACATGTCAAATATATTCAATTGTTTGTCTTAAATGTGGGTGGAAATACCAAGGGAGACCCCCAATGGGTGATATACACCTACCAACCTTCTGTATTGTTAGACACCGTTTTTGATTCCAAACCTATCCCTGCGCTTCAGGGAGCCCTGTTTGTATACCACTCCCCAGGACCAAACTGCACTTCCCGTCATTTCCACAGTACCTTGGTCTGCTTCTTCTCTGTGGCGTAGACGATGGAGGTGCAGCACACCTCTGCAATCTTGCGGCCCTGCCCGTAGAAGGACCAGCAGCAGATCTCATCTCCAATCACATCCTTGATGAACAGCACCCTGCCGTTGAACCTCAACGACAGCTTGTCAAACAGCTCTATGTTCTTCAGCATGTTGTCATCCGAATTGCTGCGCAGAGGGACAGTGAAACAGATGAGGTTTGGAAAACATGCGGCACTGAGCCTTTGTTCACCGTCAAAGTCCTTCCTGCCTGCACAGTAACATTTAGCTTTTGTCTTACCTGGTGTAGGAGTATTTGTTGTTGCTTCTGTTGTATAACAGCTTGACGGTAGGCTGTCGGGGGGGGGGACCAGAGTCCGGTGTCAGTCAGTGTTGATTTGTGCTATACAGCTGATTAGCACACACTATGTCTCCAGTGTTTTTTCCTACCTTGTTGGAGGTGGCAATAAGTCTCTGCTCTTCCTTAGAAGATGTAACCAGGGGAACCTTACAGAAGGGCTCATAAGTGTCTTTGTTCTGAAACCAAGACGTCAATGAAGGCCAGTCAATTCTCAGATCAATAAATGCATCATAAAGACAATGTAAGAAAGTCAATGTCAAGGATTGTACACAGGGCAGTTACTCAAGAGTCATCCATACCCTACTGTGGATCATCCCCTTCAAAACAGTGGCTTGAAGGGATGAGGAAGTGGCAAAACACTACTAATTTGATACCAAAGTGTACAGACCTATAAAACGCCACCAATGTGTTGTATACGTTTCTACTACAAATGCACAGCACATCATTTACTTGTAGTACAACCATTGTTTAGTATAATATCAATATCATTCTAGAGAACAATCTGATTTCCAGACAGTGGCATTCATCTGTGGGAGAATGCACCTGCAGGGCAGCCTGGCATTCATCTGCCAGCCCCTGGACCAAGTAGTATTTGGCCTCCGCCAGGAGCTCCTCAATTTCTCGTCGGCTCTCCGGAAGCGGGACAGCCCCATCCCGCAGGTAGTTCAGGATTGTCCCAAAGTGTTTTCCGCAGCGGTCTATCAGGATCCACCCTGAACAGGAAAGGTTTTGGACCATGAGTGCAGGGCAAAGGACCGCGAAAATCTACATCAGCGACTCGGTTCTTAAACATTATTATTTATTCACGTCACAGGTATGCTGATCTCCGACCTCGCAAACCGTTTACAGACTGCTGAGTGCATCACTCTAGCAGTCGCTGTGCGTTTAGCTTGGGAAGGGCGATTTTGAGATGGATTTTACGTCTTGATCAGCATCCACAGACAGCCCAGAGCAGACCTGTTGTCTGTGTTTATCATGAGAAAACCTGTGAACTGCATGGAGCAGTATGGCACACAAGGACGGGTGAAGGGAGAAAAGTCACGAGAAAAGAAAGTTTTTACAATCCTGTATTGATATATATAATATGTAATACAAACAATTACCAATCCTTCAAAACAACCAATGTTCCCAAACCCCACTACCCGATCTACTGAACTAAATGGTCCAGTCTAGCCCAGCCCAGCCCAGCAAAGCAGGTTGTCACCTTCACTGTCCGTAAGCACCTCCATCCGTCCGCTGAACATGGCCTTAAGCATGGTATCCTGCTTGGTGAGAGTCTGCATGGTGGTGTAGTACAGGGCCCCGCCCACATTCAGCTTCACATACTTGGAGCTGGGGCTGGAGCCCTTAAAAGAGGTTGTCCGAGTTGTAGCCGCCGGCACAGCCGAGCTCACCACACTTTCTCCTGACATCTCTTCCTGCACAAGTGAACAAGACCAATTATCACAATGTCCTTATTAGTCCTGCGTGTTTTACAAAAGACTGGTAAAATGGTAAAGTTGAGTAGGGAGGTACGCAAAACCACTACAAAAAAACTCTACAAATGTATATATATACACGAATGCATCATGGAACAGGTGTTTAACATAAAATATCATTCAACAGCAAATTTTTAAAGTTTTTTTTCACGGTAAAGTGGCCTGTGGTCCTGCAGTCGAGATTACCCAGAAACCCAGAAAAATTGTTTAACATCAATTTAACATAGCACGTCATAAATCACATATTTGCCTTTATAAAAAAACGGGAAACTCGGCTTTGATAACTTCAGGAATTACTCATCTGTCTGATTGACTCCGACACCCGCCTCCTCTATACTGATGCTGGTCAAAATGAGAGGCTACGTTAAAATTGGTGTTCTTTGTCGTGTTGCGTTTAGATTGTTAGTGAAATAAAATATTTCGGCCAATTTGTACAATAACTAAAACATCGCTGACAACATGAGACCAACCTTTAAAATTAGCAGATACATAAAATACCATTACTTTTTAAAAGCCGTCAGCAACATAATGACGTCAGAAAGCTAACCAACATGTACATTTAGCACAGTAGCTACATCGTATGCTGGCAGCTAAACACCGAGGCAGCAAACTAATTACTAATATATCTTGCCTTCGTCCTTACTGGAGCATAAACCAACTGTCTAGTTAGATCCATGGATCTCCATTTTAACTAGTTATCTTTGATTCTGTATAATACATTTGCTACCTATCATTCAATAGCAACGGAAAACATTCAAGTCTCCGCCCGACACCATTCTCATCCCTTAAATCATAACATATTTAGCCAATCAAACAAATAACAAAGTCACAAACATTAACTACATAGTTAAGATCTTCAAACTTTTTGTTTACCATAGAATCCTGAAACACTCCCGAACCCCCCAAACCAGTCAGTCAATTATCCACTTCCGGACCAGCAAGGCACATCTGAAACGAGCAATTTCCGCTCAGAAGGATGACGTTATTGCTTTAAAACACCGTGTTGTTGAGAAAAGCAGCGAACTGATTTAAACTAAACCCGTTTTGTGATTTACTTATCATCGATCAGTCAGCATTCCAATGTGTATAGGCTAACAATTTTGCAGGCTCTTTATTATTATTGGTTTATATTACACACACGAAGCTGCCCAAGTCTCCGGATAATTAGCCAAGTAGCTAAAACAGCCGTTTTTCAGTTTCAGTTAAACAATTTAGAAAATCGGCTTCTACTTAAAAAATACACCATACCACATATCCTGAAAAAAAAAAAAAAGCTGTGCCACAGTTGACCCCTCAATTATACACCAAAATCGGCTCCGCCACGAAAGGAAGTAACATATGACAGAGACCACTGCGTAGATTATTTAAAGTTCCTATGTAGTTGCCAAATAACATATTATACTTTTTTTTTAAACATTAATGTATGGCAGTGTAATCTAATGAATAAAACAGGTGTGGTAATTTATATTATTTAAATTTAAATTATTAAAGACCATTTTGCTTTTAACGCAATATGAGTCCAACAAGGAATATTTTCTTCCCGGACTTATTTCCAAGTGACATTGTCAGGATTAATGGCTGCACTCTGTGTACGGATTTTATTTTATTGCTTTTATTTTTGATTCGTTGATGTATTGATTCATTAGCGTGTGGTTGACAATGTGTTCCTGTATACCAGTTAAATAACCTATGATGGTGATTATCGTTATTTATCACGCCATGTAAACTGGGAAAACCAGACCTAGCTAGCTAGTTTGTATTTCGCCAGTTAGCCATCGAACTAACCAGCTAGTTGATCCAACCAACCGCCGTTGACAATAATTTGACTGATAACAAGCTAGTTGGCTACCTGTTCATATTTTAACATTTGTAAATTGGTCGGTTCCTGTTTATGACCAGTGTAGATAGAAACGTTTTGCTTCACGATTAATATTGTGTGGCGGACACAGTAACTCGGGCACTATTCCGAGATATCAATCGAGTTTTGTAGTGCATTTTCTTTGTCATTCGTGTTATAATAAACCAATTTGCTTCGCGTGAGAATAAAACATCTGAGAGAAAGTGGTAGCTGCTTAATGTTCCTTGACGTCCTATTTGGTATGCTGTTGAATGTTAATAACGTTGTATCAATTAGCTTAAATTGTTAATCTGTTCACTTTTCAGAGATGACATAGTCGTCAGCAGTTGCTGGGCTAATAGAAGTACAGTTGTTGCTTTCGAGTTACCAGAAAATGTCAGGATATGCAATATTGTCTGCGTGAGCCCTCAGATAAAAAGAAAACCCTGTGGTCAGTATTTGTAAAACGTTTTGCTGCATGCAATGTATTATCAGTCAGTTTGGTCAGTAATTATTTGTTCAGCGTACAATAGACACTTCATTCATATAAAATGAAATTAACTTTACCGTATGAACCATTTCTATTTTAACAGTGTTTGAAAAACTATTATAGCTATTATAATATTATACTATTAAAGCTACAGCTGTTTACTATTTTATTCAGACTCCCGTATTTCATTATGTGTATGATATAGCTGTAGTTTCTAGATATATTAACTAATTATGAGCAGAACAAGTGCTTATTGACTGGAGCTTTTATCTAGAAAAAAATTCCCAATGTCAATATACCAGTACCTGTTTTTTTGCATTGCATTCTAATGTGTGTGTTAGTAAGTGTCTTGTTTATTTTGTTTGAGTAATTGGTGGAATATTTAATAAATATGCGGTTACCCTGAAAGTGATGGAAGTCCTTGTCCACTAGGAGGGAAAAATGTTCGGCGCCACTCAAACCTCCAAGTCTCAGTTCCTGGACAAAGCGAGACAGGCCCGTGAGGAGAGGAAGGGGCATAAGGAACGTGAGAGAGCCGCCACCCAAATCCAGGCACTTGTCAGGAGGTTCCTTTGTCGCTGCCGAATACAGAGGCAAATAAGGTTGGTTCACATCCGTGGCAGTGGCTGGTGTTATTCTGGTTTTTTTTATTATTTTAATTTTCCTTTTGACAAATGGTTTACTTTTTTGAGGTTCATACATTTAGGCTAACAGTACTCATTAGGTTTTAAAATATCCTAGATCAACAAGTGGTATGTTTTATCACAAGGAATTCAGAGATATTAATTCCTCTGTGTTTTCGTTACTACTTATCCAATTCAGGCTCGGAGGGTTTTACAATGTTGTGTGCTTAATTTTCTTCTTTTTTTTCTCTCCATACAACAAGTGTATATGTACAGGTTATAAAATAGGCCTATATTGTTATTGGGAAGAGGGAACTACTGCCTAGTATACGGGGGAGGAAGTTGTGACACTTTTGTGGAAGTTGTTTTTTCACCGTCAAGTAGACATTTGTTCCAATTTACATCAGTGTTAATAGTTGGCACATTTAGTTTGAGTATGTATATTTTTATTTCTTCTCACTTTCTTAGGAAAGATGTGGATGAGTTTTATCAGGCTTGCGATGCCGGGACTACCAAAAGAAACGCACTTTCTATTTTTAAAATTGCCAGAAAGTTGTTATTCGTATTTAGTAAAGAAGATAAATTGGTAAGTTAATTATTTTTATTTTTTTTACCCCTGATTCAAACATGTTTTAAAGAATTCTGAAAGAAAGTTTCAGGCGGTTATAAGCTGTTTGCATTTGTCTCTGAAATGCCCGTTTGCTTCTGAATAGAAGTGACGTGTTTGCATTATAATTTGATTTTGCACTATTAAGAAATCTACCATAATTCATTTGAAACTTTTTCTGAAATATCTTGGCTTCTAGCGTTTTGAGAAGCTGTGTCGTCTTATACTTAGCAGCATGGATGTAGAAAATGAACCCAAAGTGAGTATAGTACAATATTTATTCCTGTAGATTTAAACCGAAACTATTTTATTTTTTATTTTTAGGTTTGCTGCTTTTATTTCCATGACCAATTTAGTGCCTTGTCCCTAGGTGTGGTATGTTTCATTGGCTCTTTCAAAAGACCTCACCATTCCTTGGATCAAACAGATTAAAGATGTGCTTTGGGTCTCGTGTGAGTTCCTGAAGACATTAAAGGTACTAGGGTATTATTCATTGACATAATCACTTTGGTACAGGCCTTTGGCAGTGTGTCAGATCTGATGCCCAAAAGGCAACATTCAGTTCGCTTCAGTGTGACTGGTTTGTGTGAAATTTTTTTTTTTTTTCATCCGTGTGTTTCTTTAAGCCTGACATACTACAGGACAATAAAATGGTGACGCTGTACCTCACCATGCTGGTGACTTTTACAGACACCTCGACATGGAAGATAGTCAGAGGGAAAGGTAAATGTCAGTCCATTGAGGTTTCCATGTGCTGTATCACCCCCCCACCCGAGCGTTTTAAACAATCCTTATTTTGTCTCTTCTTCTCCTGGGCCAGGAGAGGCTCTTAGGCCAGCTTTGAACCGCATCTGTGAGAATATAATGGGTCATCTTAATCAAAAGGGATTTTACACCATACTGCAGGTAGTGTAAACCACTTCATTCATTGTAGATATTTTTTATTTTGTTTTTTTGGTTAGAGTGTGAAGGTGACCCTTTTTTTTGTATTTTTTTATAGATTTTACTAACAAATGGACTGGCTCGATCCAAACCTTCTCTTTCGAAAGGCACCCTGACGGCAATTTTTACACTTTCATTAAGGTACGCCATTGGTTTTAACCTGATAATTCATTTGCAAATGTATTGGAAGCGTGTCTGGGGTGATTTTCCATCACAATGGTTTGGCAGCTGCCCTACCATAGAGAAATGTATTTGTCAGTCTACCTCTGTTTTTCTTAATATTCTGAGCTTCGATTTTTGTGAAATATGTATTACAGTTCAAGGATTTGCATATAAACTAAGTGCTATGATCAGATGGTTTGGCAGAACCAATAGCTGTAATTGGAGCTGGTTTGTGAAGATCTCCGTTTTCCACTCTGTAATGACTCGGTTTCGGTTCTATTGCTCTCAGACCTGTTATCGCTGCTCACTTCTCCGACAACCTCCTGAGGTCCTTCCTCATCCACATCATGTCTGTTCCAGCAATCATCTCCCACCTTAACACGCTCACGCCGGAGGTAAGTGCTGAGACGGACGCTGCCAAGACAAGCTGTCCAACAGAACAGGAGCGGCTGCATCTTTGTAAAATGCGGGGAGTGCCGGTTGTGGGGGCTTCTCGTGCGGCGCTCACGTTGACGAGGAACACCAACTGTTCCCTTTTCGTTTTTTTTTTTTTTGAGCAGTGCATGACCACCGTCCAGACGCTGGACCTACTTCGGAAGTTTGTCATTTTCCTGAGCCGAGAGGAGCAGTGTGCGGACATTTGTGTCTGCCTGGAGGGTAGCCACTCACTGTGTTTGCTGGGTAGGTGGATCTCTGTGGTGTGGTATCGTCTGATAACCCTCTTCAAAGAATTCCCCTTTACTGTTTCTCATGACACCGGGTCTATCTGATTTGTTGTTGTTGTTTGTTTGTTTTGTTGTAGGTAACCTGATTCACCTCGGGTACCTTAATGAGAAGGTGCTGGAGGATGAGGCAAATCACTTTGTGAAAGACCTTACGGACATGCTGTCATATTGCCAGAGATACGTGTCTCAGAAGAAGTCCAACCTGACCCACTGGCACCCGGTCCTAGGCTGGTTCTCTCAGACCGTTGACTATGGGTCGGTAAAACCTGAAAAGAACCTGGCTGTGATTGGACATCATATGACCGTTAAACAATAACCCATAAGTAATTTTTTTACCTTTCCTGTTCCCAACAGCCTTAACGAGTCGATGCCTCTGGTCACTCGGCAGCTTCAGTACCTCTGGGGAGTGCCTGTGATCAGGACGCTTTTTAGCGATGTTCTTAGTAAGAAGCTGGAGAGCCAGGAGGCCACGCCCCCACCCCCGCAGCCAACCACATCACAGAACAACCTGCCGGTAAAAAGTAAGTAATACTGAGACACGCCTCCTGCGTTCGGCTCATCTTCCCCGTCCGTTTTTTTCCCCCCTGTCCCAGCATCGACCAAAGAGATTTACTGAAGTCAATTACGTTCACGTCATTACGACATTACGTTTGCTCACTCTGTGCGTCTCCAGGATTCCGCGTCCCATTGAATGCGTTGCTTTGTTGTTGTATTCCACAGACCTGTTCAAGAGGGCTTTCCAGAAGTCTGCGTCTGTGCGTAACATCCTGAAGCCTGTGGGGGGGAGGCGGGTGGACTCGGTGGAGGTGCAGAAGGTGTGCAGCACGTGTGTGCTCTACCAGACGGCCCTCACCACGCTGACCCAGATCAAGTTGCAGATCCTCACCGGTGGGTTGGCCCCGCACTCTGGTGCTTGACCCTGGTCTCCAGGAGGAGGGGCTCGCTGTTCAGCTAACTCTCTGGCCTCCGCCCCCCCGCAGGTCTGACGTACCTGGATGACCTGCTGCCCAAGCTCTGGGCCTTCATCTGTGAACTGGGCCCCCAAGGGGGCTTGAAGCTGTTCCTGGAGTGCCTGAACAACGACACAGAGGATTCTGTGCAGCTCTTGGCCATGCTGATGCTGTTCTGCGACTGCTCGCGCCACCTCATCACGTAAGGTCAACGCCAGCCCGGGAACGGGACTGCGGTTTGTTTGTTTTAATGCGTAGAGCATATTAAGGCCTTGGTAGGTTTTCTTTGAATATGTTGTACATGCGCTGAGCTCAACATTAACGGTTCTCCACTTGTCGGGGACAAATTTGTGGTCGGACGAGTGAAATGTCGCGTCAGAGCAATGTCCGAGCAAGTTCAATTTCAAATGACTGAATTTCTTTGTTGTTAAAATGTTCAGCCTCTTGCATCTCCCCTTAATGTGATTTAGGGCTATGCAACATTGTTGAGCCTGGTGTTAAAGTAGCAAGTGGCTTGTGTCACTGTAGCTACTCGTCTTTAGAACCCCCATGCCTGTCTTTTACCTCACGTGCACATTGGTGATGTTTTATATCCCTTGCTGATGTAATAAAATAAAGATATTCTGTATGTCTGAATGTCAAGAATGCAATTTTATCTTATGTTGTGCCATTTCTTCCAATTTTCTGCTCCAGTCGAAGTTAGCCAATTACCCTATTACGAATGCCGCCTATCCATAGCACAATACTCACACTGGTTCTTGCTCATGTTACAACTCAACAACCCAAATACTAATGCTATTAAAAGTATTGGAAAAAAAATATTTTCAAAGAACAAAGCTATATTCAAGTCTGACGAGTATCTAAAGTGATGTACTGTGACATTTCAGTTTTGTCACTGATAAGTAAACTCGATAGAAACAGTCTTAGGACCCAAAACCATCACCATTAAACTGGTTTCTTCTTCAGATGCTGATGGTAATTCCTGGTATTTTACTGTATTGCAGCTCTAAATCAAGGCTTGGTTGATTAAAATAACCCAGTAGTGATTGCCTTTAGACTTAGGATATACAACTGACTATCGTTAAGAAAATGCCTGTGTATTATAAATATATTTATATGTTATATATTAATATTATATTTTTTTTTTTTTGACTTTGGACCTTTTTGTAGGATCTTGGATGACATTGAGGTATATGAGGAACAAATCTCTTTTAAAACAGAAGAGCTTGTCACCATCTCCTCCTTTCTGAACACTTTTGTGTACAAGATGATCTGGGATGGTATCCTGGGTAAGTGCGCTGCTTCTCGGCAGAAGGTAAATTCACAGTCGGTCAATGAAGCCATTTCGCCGACGCCGTGTTCGTGTGTTCAGTGGGCATGATTTTGTTCCGTGTTTGCCGTGACAGAGAACGCCAAGGGCGAGAAGTTGGATCTGTTCCACAGTGTGCACGGCTGGCTGATGGTGCTGTACGAGAGGGACTGTCGAAGGAGGTTTTCCCCCGATGACCACTGGTTGCGGAGGTAAATGCTGCCGGGGGAGCGGCCGCTGATCGTGCCTTGAGATTTTGGACTCATCCTTTTTTTTTTTTTTGGGTCAATGTCCAGGGATCTGAAGCCAAGCCTCCTGTTTCAAGAGCTGGACAAGGGCAAGAGGAGAGCACAGCTGTTGCTACAGTACATCCCCCACGTCATTCCACACAAAAACGTGAGTTTCCCGTTGTCTCTTCTCTCCCTGGCTCAGTCTCCAAGGCAAAACTTTTTTGTGCTTCGTTTTACACGGGCCATTGTCTCCTTCCCAGAGGGTCCTTTTGTTCCGCAATATCGTGACGAAGGAGAAGGAAACTTTGGGATTGGTGGAGACAAGCTCTGCCTCCCCCCACGTCACGCACATCACCATCCGTCGCTCACGAATGCTGGAGGTATGGAATAAAAATGAAAACGTCCGCCGCCGTATTTAGGTGCCCCAATGTGACCAATTCTGAGCACTCAACAATCTTTTCTGTTTTGTTCCTACTCTTAGGATGGCTATGATCAGTTACGTCGGCTGCCTGTGAATTCCATCAAGGGCGTCATCCGTGTGAAGTTTGTAAATGATCTCGGGGTGGACGAGGCAGGCATTGACCAGGACGGAGTCTTCAAGGAGTTCTTGGAGGAGATTATCAAGAAGGTCTTCAACCCAGCACTTAATCTTTTCAGGGTATGTTGGCTTGCTGGCCGCTGTCAGCTTCATAATGTGTGTAAGGCCCTTGATGTTGCATGGTTTGCTTTTGAAAAGGCCTGGCGTAATGAGGCGTGTTATTACATTTTTTAGACCACCAGTGGGAACGAGAGGTTGTACCCTTCCCCGACGTCCTACATACACGAGAATCACCTGCAGCTATTTGAGTTTGTGGGAAAGATGCTGGGCAAGGCAATGTACGAGGTGCGTGCGTTCATGTCATCACAGTTCTCTGACTGTGAATTAATGTCACGCGTCTACACTGCCTGGGATGGCTGTTTGACTTGGTAAACCTGGCCCTCCTCTGAAGTGGACGGCCGTGGGGCTACAGCTCCAGCTCGTGTGGAACTTGTGAGAAGTTAAAAAACTCAAAATTGAGGCATGTCACTATCTGCAGGTTTCTGTACTAGTTAACCCTTTCGTCACATAACTAATGCTAATTTGAGACTGAACGCTGATGATTGTGAGACTGAACGGTGATAATTGTGAGACTGAATGCTGATGTCTCACGATGCTTTTCTCATTCCTCTGTTGCCCAGGGCATTGTGGTCGACGTTCCCTTTGCTTCGTTCTTTTTGAGTCAAGTTTTGGGTCATCACCATAGCACTTTCTACAGCTCCATCGACGAGCTGCCCTCCCTGGACTCTGAGTTTTATAAAAACCTCACCTCAATCAAGGTCAGGAACCACTTTCAAACACGCCTCTTCTTTGCCATGTAACTTTCGATGATTTTCACTCTTGGACTCCTGGTGATTTACGTCATGCTGTTGTGTTTTTAGCGCTATGACGGGGATGTTGGTGACCTAGGTCTGACTTTGTCGTATGACGAAGATGTCATGGGCCAGGTAATGGTTTTGACCTGTCCACCTTCATGTTTCAGCTTCCTGTTCCTGTGTGCAGGATTTCCTTCTCCTCCTAAGCTAAAGCTTTGTGGGTGTGTCTTTACAGTTGGTCTGCCATGAGCTGATTCCTGGAGGAAAGACCATGCCTGTCACCAATGAGAATAAGTGAGTCAATGAAATGCAACCAGCTTACTTTAGGTTTTTGTGTATTCGGTTGGGAAAAGTTGACCATTTTTATGGTCGCGTTTGGCGACTCGTACAGATTTTAGCCCTCAACCAAGTTTGTGGGACTTCTAGTTTTGGACATATTTGAATAACTCTGTCTAATACAGGTGTCAAAAAAACCTTCTTTGAAGACTTCTGGTTTTATACATTTTGAATGCATTGTTAAAGTTTTTGTTGGCGACACAATTGGCTTTACTCATTATGTGTAAAAATGAGAAATCCCAGATTCTGACCTGTGAATTGTGAATTGCCTTGTAGGATCAGCTACATCCACCTGATGGCGCACTTCCGCATGCACACGCAGATCAAGGAGCAGACGGCGGCCTTTATCCGCGGCTTCCGCTGCATTATCAATCCGGAGTGGCTGCACATGTTCTCTGTCCCGGAGGTGCAGCGCCTCGTCTCCGGGGACAACGCCGAGATCGACCTGGACGACCTCAAGTTTGTACCGCTCGCTCTCGGGGAGTTCGCCTTTGGTCTCAGCTAGCACCGCCGGGGTTTTCCCGCGCCGGTTTGTTGGACTGTGTCCTCGGCTGAGGCGATGTCTCATTCCCGCGCGCGTTTGTTCCCAGGAAGCACACTGTGTATTACGGAGGTTTCCATAGCAGCCATCGCGTGATCATATGGCTTTGGGACATTTTGTCCAACGACTTCTCAGCAGAGGAAAGGGCCATGTTCCTGAAGGTAACGTTCCGCGCCGTAATGAAAGCCCTTTTCGGTGAGCGTCTGGAAGGGACCGTGGTCTCATTCCGTTGTGTGTCGTTGACATTGACAGTTCGTCACCAGCTGCTCCCGACCCCCTCTGCTGGGTTTCGCCTACCTCAAACCCCCCTTCTCCATCCGTTGTGTGGAGGTTTCTGATGACCAGGTAAGAATAACATCTTCAAAATCTGACCAGTCTTGGAAAAACAACGTCTTGGCGAATCCTACATTTCTAGCTGAATTAAGCTTATTGTTAATGCTAATGGTAAGTCTGTGTATGTTTCGTGTGTGTGTTTCTGCATGCCTTGCTTCGTCCAGGACACCGGCGACACACTGGGCAGCGTCCTAAGGGGCTTCTTCACCATCCGAAAGAAGGAGCCTGGGGGCCGACTGCCCACCTCCTCCACCTGCTTCAACCTACTCAAGCTACCCAACTATAGCAAGAAGAGCGTGTTGCGCGATAAGCTGCGCTATGCCATCAGCATGAACACAGGCTTCGAACTGTCCTAGGCCTCTGCTCTTGGGCTCCACCTGGTGGTCTTCTCTTTCCCAGCTCTCCACGTCAAAGGAGATCAGTCACAACTAGGAGAATTCAGCCCAAACGCTCTCTGGGGAAACGTAGGACTAGACTCCCCCCGCCCCACATATGACTTCTGAAACAAGCTCACGCTTGGCAGTGGCCAGCCAATCACAGACATTTCAGCGTTTGGTTCGACCATTCATAGAACCTGTATGTACTGCCTAAAACAGGAACAAAGGATTCCCTTTAACTAACACTCCCAAATATTAGGCCTTTTAAAAATAGTTTAACTCCTAGCATATGAGTAATTAAATTAGATGCCTAATGAAGTGGATTCATCTCTTGTATTTCTCAGGCATAGGAATAACTCTTATAATTTTTCACTACATGATTAATGAACTGGAAAGCAATATAGATGCAAGCCATGAAACTCTTATTTGATCACTTTTGGAACAAACTAAGGAATTATTTGAAATATGGACGGCGCGTACGTGCTCTAGCGACATGTTCAAACTGTATTCAAGTCTAACGTTCTTGTTAAACTTGTCAAAAGCACCTTTTCGGGAAGACAAATCGTTGTCTTTTTTTTTATTTATTATTTTTTAAAGTTGTTCTAGTGAACTTACCGAAGGGATAACTGATCACGATTTCGCTGTTCTCATTTGTCATATCATCAGCTGCCGTGGCGTCAGTCCCTCTTTCCATTCACTATGTTTTTTTGTTTTTTTTTACTTTAGGACGCTGACAGGCACCTGTAATTGTGGGGATAAAGAACGGTTTGATCCAAACTCCAGCATCTTGCATAACCCCCGTCCCCCTGATCTTTTGATTCTGGATTAAAATCCTCTCTCTTTTTTTTTTTTTTTTCTCCATTTGATGATAAATATTTAAGATGTGACCCAGCACTACACTTGTACTCAGTTTTGTAATGAGGTGGTAATTGTTTCAGACCCATTGATAGTGATGAAAACGTCAATTTAGAATCTATTTGATTTTCACGCAGTGACTTGCTCTGCAGGTCTGTTTTTATGTTGTATCTACCATATCAAGGAAGAAAAGCTCCACAGACTGGATTTTATTCACGTTTTAATGTTGCTAGCATGCCCGTAGCTGTCCAGTTTTATGTCCAAAGTCAGAACCGTTGCTTTCTCCCTCGGAATCAAGCCATATACTGGGTACTGCTGAATTCTGATCCGGTCTCTTTCAGCAGCGCAATTAAAACCGTTATGGGGCTCGGAGGGAGGTGCCCTTTGCAGTTAACATGGAAGTTTGTGTGTGCGTTTGGAAACCAACAGCACTGTTGACAGTGTGTTGTAGTTCTGGGTTGACCACGTGATGTCTTAAAAGGGAGGAGGCCAGCTTGCACACAAGCCATCCACGTCACGCTGGTGTGTTTTTACCAACCAATTCCATGTAACTGAAGGTGAGGTAGATTTAATCTGGATAATCCCCACCCCTCCCTGCTTCCATGGTCATAATTTGCAACGTTTTGCGTTTACTGGGTTAAACGATGGTGAACCACCTCTTTGAAGTACTGTGGGAGACTAAAGATTTAAAGAGAAGGTTAGAATAAATAGCAATATCCTATTTAAGACTTTTGTATTATGCAAAACTGTCCTTCCGACAGATCACCCGGAGTGTATATGTGCATGCGAGTTGGTTGGTAAGGGGACGATACTTAAATTTCCCAAAAGGTTTTGGCCATGCGTGCTCATGCTATTGTGCTGATAGACACTGACCAGTGAGGGCAAACGATGCGCGCGGAAATGTCGGATTCAGCGTTTGGAAGGTGTGACATTCACATGCTCCGCACAATTGGTAAATTCCTCTCTCTCCAATATGGCTGCTTCCCTCGTGCATATATTCAGGCATGGCTTTTAACAATTTGGGCTTTTCTATCTTTTGCACGTCTATGGCCTGTTCTCTCTAGTTTCTGTATGTCTTGACCATGGTCATGGAAAGTGCAATATATAATATTTAATGAAGACAAGGGTGCCAGTCAATTTATGGATTGACTTTACAGGGAACTCTAAATGTATCTGTAAATGTCAGCCATGTACATAAACATAAAGGTAGACGGATCCTGCGAATGGGATTCCCCCAAAGCTATGGGTTTTGTGTTTTACATTTGTAATCCATCTAAGACATGCCCATAAACCTAACGCTGTCAGTTGTAGAAAAACCCCCATTTCCTTAGCATTCAGTCCCATCATGCAGTGTTTCACAGTGTGGGGAGACAGCTTTGAGCCTGAAAGACGCTGGTCCATTTCTCCTTCTGAGGGGGCCACTGTGATTTTCATTTGTGATGTTTTATGAAAAAAAGGGCTTTGTGTTTTGTCTTCAGTGTAGAGCTCATAGGAATTCTTTGATGATCCAGTTTCAAGGGCTTTGTATGCCATTGGCTCAATTGATGTCAAACTGATCTGTTGCCTCTGTCTTTTTTCTCTGAAATAGACAGGTGTCTAACATGTATAGATAGACAGCCAGTGATCAAAGTATACTCTAATCCTCAGAGTTAAATGGAAAGACTGAAAGATACCTCACAGGCAAAGCCTAGTGTGTTTTGTAAACCTACTTGTCAGTATTAAATGATGTCATGAAAACCTTTTAAGGAAAATCCAGGAAGAAAAAAACACAACAATATTTAAAGTACTGTCTCCCTTTTCTCCTTTCTTAATCGTGTCTTTGAAAATGATGAAATTGGTGGCAGTGTGTGAAAGGTTAAGTGGTCTGAAAACTATTTTGATGTAAAAAGTGATCCGTATGTATACTCTTACTGAAGTGACGTTTATGCTGTAAAAAAAAAAAACTACCATAATTGTTAATGTCGTCTGGATCTTTGATTTTTCTTAAATCTTTACAACTACCGCTGTGGGGCTTGTGTCTTGTGTTATTTGTTCATTTTTTTCCCCATTGCTGTAATTTTGACTTCTGGGGACTATTTTGCGGTATGTATTCAGAAATAATATGAAATCAGAATATACGGATACCATAAGGAGCAGTGCTTAAGATACTGTACTTGTTACCAGTAGTGGAGGGAATGGCTTATCTGTTTGTTTACCAATTTTTTATTTATTTTTTTGGTCACTATTATTTTACACACAATTGGTACCCGAAGATGAAAGATGTTCAGGTAAAGGTGGGATAGGAATCCATTAATATAGGCAGAGGGAAGCATTTGTGAGCTTGTGGGCGTGGTTCGGCAACCTAGACATTTTATAGAGATTCTCCTTGACCTTATTCAGTCTTTGGGATGCCCTAGTGAAGTGTGACCATTGGCTGCCTGCCGGATATATATTGAATAAGGCTTTAGCAGTGGTTTCCCGGTCAGAGCGATGACTTTCAGGTAGCTGGTTTTGGGTGGATTTTCAACAACGGACACCAACGGTTTTTGGGCACAGCGAGAGCAGTGCCTAGGCATTGATGGGTAATTTTCAGGATTAAATGTTCTAGAAGAGACATCCATTTTAATGGCAATATTATGATTATATCACCTCAAGCTATTTTAAAGAACTTCAAGGTATCCCTCTAGTGGCAGAATGTCCTCAACAAACTAACGTTAGGAAGTCTTTTTTTCAGGAGTTATATATGAGTTCATATATATGTTCTGATTAAAAACACAATTAAAGTAATTCATTTTTAATTACTCATCTGGTGATATTTAGACCTCGTTTGGCGGGGCCAATTTACTTAATTGTAAGTGAAAAGTTGCTACAAAAAAATAACAAGGCCATTCCATTTGACAATGCTGAACACAGTAAGACCTCAAAGGTTTGACTTACAGTCAATTATACAAAGGCTGCTATAGCAAATTACATCATTGTTATTATGTAATTGGTTCTTAGTTTTATCAAATAAGTAAATGTTTTGAAAGTGTTTCAAAAATTAAGTCTTCCGAAATACATCTATAGTTACATTATAGTTTTGTATAAATCTCGAGTGGAAAAAATAGCCTAGTGAAATATGGATATTATGAGTCAATCACATTAACAAAATAACAGAATTATTTCCATTGATTATTTTAGCTTAGAAGGAGCACATAGTTGTAACTAATAACACGTCATACTCATACAATTTTGAATAATTCTAGAAAAGTATTAAATGGAAGTTCTTCCACTTGAGTCGCTCTAAAAAACTTTTGCCAAGGCAACAGACATGCAGCGTGAGCCGGTTTAGAGACGAAATTGGACCTACACAAAATACAGACAACTGACCAAGAAACAACTTTTAATTGTTTATTGTACAGGTTTACGTTATGTGGCTGCCCTTTCAATGTGCAAACTCCCGATTGAACAATATAATTAAATTAGCCAATATTGGTGTATCGTTTGGAATGTGGGTTTTTTTAATTGTCACAATGAGTCAATTGCTTTATTTTTACATCGTAATCTTAGCCACTGTCAATTGCACATATTGTGTTTGACTTACACAGCGCAAGAATAAAACCATTTACAGATCATTATATTTTGAACACGTTTCGTCACTGTTATATTTTATATTAAAAAACAAAACAAAAAGGAAGGCTATTTGAAGTGCATTGTAAAAAATTAAGTCTATAGTCTATACTATGAACTTTTCCCCCTAAATTATTGTCCTAGAAGCAGAGTTTTCTGCGCAGACTCAATCCGGCAGGACAGACCCAGTTTCTCTGACTTCTGCTGTAAGATATGCAATCGTTATTTAAGCGATAGCCCTGCTTCTTTTTAGGCTAAGAGTTTGCACACACTTATAGACACTAATGATGACTACACCATCCAGCCCATCGCCGACGCGATGGTTCAAGGCGCTGAGAAGGTACGTGCGCTTCGATTACATGGTTATAGCACTATAGTGAAATAATGAATACGATTTCTAAACCAAGCCAATTGAATCCAATGCTTACATTATTTGAAAACTTTTGGTTTCGGCACAATATGTATATATTTACAAAATTTACCACGTTACATAAATCACATATTCTATTTCAAATTATATTGAAATACATTTCGTCGTTACCCTTTGGAGCTCGTTGAATTAGGAGGACGCCAACTCTAGACATTGTACTTTACGAGAAAGCATGTCGCTTAATGAATTCAATTAAGCCTTATTCGGCTTTCGAGTTTGTTTTTAAAACCGTTTGATTTAAATGGATTTGCAAGGAGGTAGTATAACAAGTATTACAACTCTCACGGGAACGTTTTTGACATCTCAAACGTTTGTAAGTCGTTTCTCGTGTGTGTGTGTGTGTGTGGGGGGGGGGCAACGTCCGTCAAATTGCCCTGATAACATTCGAAGACGAAAGGTATAAATATTTCACAAAGGATACGTTAAATTGAGAAGTTTTAACACTGGAAAAAGCTTGCATGAGTAATGGACTAACAACACCTTGTCCACTTTGTACCAATCATTACTCTTCCAGCTGTACATACTTTGTATCGATCGTGGGCCTTCTGCCTACATGGAACTGTGGGGATTGACTAAAAGTCAAGGTTTCCACTGCAGGAGGGTCCATATAACTTAACCTGGAGGCTAGCAGCTCTGACCGGATGTAGGCACGTTGTGTTTTGTGTCCTTCAGAACCAGGGTTGGGGACCCTTGCACAAAGGCCTCCTCTGAGGCATGTGCAGAGCTGCTGAAGAGGGCAAGAGCTGCCTTCCAGGCTGGGCGCCCATTAAAGGAGAGCTTTCGACTGGCCCAGCTGGAAGCGCTGGTCCGCATGCTGGTGGAGCACGAGTGCGACTTCGTGGACGCACTCTGTAGGGACCTTCACAAGGTATCATTGAGCCTGGGTTAGAGTAATGTCGGGCCTGAACGAATAAGGGCTTCACTGGTCCAAAATTATTTTTTTATCCTCGTACATTTGCAAACAAATGTGTATGAAAGACAAGCGGATTTTCCTTACGTTTTAAAGCATGCTTGGGTAATGATAATGAGACAGTTCTTGGGATGTAAATAAAAAAAATGTATTGCCCCCACTGTAGACTGTTGGCTCTGGGATATCCCTAAACTGCGCCCTTTGGACACTCCTCTTTGACAGCCCCGATTTGAGACCGTGATGTCAGAGTTGATCTTGGCAAAGAATGAGGCGCTCTATGCCACCAAAAACCTAAAGAAGTGGATGGAGCCTGAACATATCGAGCGGACCCTGGTGAGACCACCGTAAAAAAAGCTATCTTCTGGCTTTGAGCTACCAAAGATCCAGGGGGCCAGGTCATTTTTTTCACTTTGTCTCCTGATATGAATGGGATGATAAATTAAACCACGGACTCCCTGAACAAGACGTGCACCAGTTAGCCTCAAACCAACATTGCAATCTGTCTTCCGTAGCAGATTATTTCTCAGCCGTCGGTTCTGCATTCCGTGGCAGATGTAACTTGAACTTGTCTTCCCATTCGTTACCTTTTCTTTGGGTTATTGTGACACTGTACAAAGACTGACGAACAGGCCTGGGCTTGCCTTTTTTGGACTTATGAGCTTTTATCTTCCAGAGTGATGCACCCCTATCTGTTACAGACCACCTCTCTGGATGAATGCATGGTGGTAAGGGAGCCGCTTGGGGTTGTACTGGTAGTGGCAGCCTGGTATAGCCCGGTCCAGCTCACTCTGGTGCCCTTGGTGGGAGCTATTGCTGCAGGTGAGGAGCCGGATGTCTGAAGGTGGTTAATCGACCTTTACATTATCATGGCTTCGGCCTGTGTACTGATGTTATTTGAAGCGTTACGCGTTTCTGCCCTGGCTCTGAGAAACCTTTAACGTATTGATTCTGTATTGAGTTCTCGGTTGCCTTTCCAGGGAACTGTGCGATCATCAATCCCTCGGATATCAGTTCTCACTCGGCGGAGCTTCTGCATAGGCTCATCCCCTCCTACCTAGATCACGTGAGTCGTGTCACATGACTAGTCGGGTTGCCTGCTCAGTCTCCGTGCTCTGTACTGTAAACTGTTTTTTTTATGGGACTAACTGAGATTAGGACTTTTTTTTTTTTTTTTTTTGCCTTTCACATGAAATGGCAATAATTAGACCAATGTGAATGTATGTATTGAGTGCCTTGATGAGAGGTGGTACAGCAGGTAGATTTGCTTGTTTTGTGTGAAATGCAGTGAAGTAGCCCTTTCTATTGTCCGTGTGGCTGGAGAGACTCCTTCCCTAGCCATTTCTAGTGTCGTTCTAGCTTTCTTCTGTCCCTGCTTACAGGAGTGCTTCCATGTAGTTCTGGCAGGGGCCAACGACTTGCCTGAAATGGTGGACCTTAAATTTGATCACGTTTTCTTTACAGGTGAGGTGACGCCTGCATCAGCTGCCTCGATCGTTTCCGCTGCATATTCAAACCACTTAACCATTTAACTTGAAAACCACGTGTTTTATCAGGCAGCAGTTCGGACGGGCGCAGGGTGGCCCAGGCTGCCGCCCGAACACTCACGCCTGTCAGTCTAGTCCTATCCGGAAAAAACCCCTGCTACGTGGATCAGAACTGCGACATCCCCACTGCAGCGCGGCGCATTGCCTGGGCGCGCTTCCAGAACGCCGGGCAGAGCACAGTGGCGCCTGACTATGTGCTCTGCCACGCGGAGGCCCAGCAGTGTCTGCTGAAGGCGCTGCGGGGATCCCTGCTGCAGTTCTACGGCAGTGATCCGCGGGAGTCCAGGAGCTTTGGTCGGATGGTCAACGTGGAGACCTTCAGTCGTGCGCGAGAGCTGCTGGAGAGATCTGGGAGAGTGGCCCTGGGGGGACAGGTAAACGAGACAGAGAAGTACATTGGTAGGTATAAACTTCGCTTTGTTCCTTTTTTTGAAAGTTTTTTTTAATCTCTTTTGAACTGTTCTGTGAGTGTTCTCAAATTTCTCTCAGTACTGTAAACTGGCCAGCCTGCTTTTGTTGTATTAAGTGTTCTTTAATAGGTTTATTTTTGGGGCTCCTCGTCATCGTCTTTTGACGTTTTGTTCCGAAGCACCCACAGTTCTGACAGAAGTGTTGGAGACTGACCCTATCATGCAGCAGGAGGTCTTTGGCCCCGTTCTGCCGATTTTGACTGTCAGCAGCTTGAACGAGGCCATATCCTTCATCGGCCGGCAGGAAAAGTCGCTCTGTGTGTACGCTTACTCCAGTAACGACAAGGTAGTCGTGCCCGCGCAAACCGGCTGACCGCGCGAGCCACGCCGCGTGGGACTGCTGGCGTGACCTCCCCCGACCCGCTCCTCCCGCTGCAGGTTGTGTCTCGGCTGATGAACGAGACCTCCAGCGGTACCTTCTGCTCCAACGATTGCGTCCTGCAGAGCTTGATGGTGGCGCTGCCCTTCGGAGGCGTTGGTAAGGGTGCGAGAGAGACTGAGCTTTTGGAAACCCGGAGCTCGCCCGGTCCGACTCCCCTCTTTGTTTTCGGTCTCGGTAGGCGCCAGCGGTATGGGCTCGTACCATGGCCGGCACAGCTTCGACACCTTCTCCCACAGGAAGTCGTGTCTTCTGCGCAGCACCCAGATCGAATGCATCACCTACCTGCGTTATCCGCCTTACGAAGAGCACAATCTGTCACTGATGACGGTGGCCAGTAACCTGTCCCACAAGAGCCAAGGTTGGTGCCAGATCCTGTGAGTGGACCACGCGGCGCAGTCAGTTTTCCTTTGCCGTTGTCCGGGGGCCTGACACGGAGCTATTTCCTCATTGGGAGTGAATGGAACTAAACCCACAGTGCTGTTCCAGAACATTCTACCTGACGTTCGTTTGTATTGTATGATAATTAACACTTATTTCACTGGAAACACATTCTGTGGTTGACACTTAAAATAAGATCAAAGTCTTTACTTCAGAATGTATGTGTGTCCACATGGAATATTTCAATCGTTTTGGAGGGAGATGATATCATAACCGGGAGTCTTCAAATCTGTAAATCACAATCCTATTTATTATAAATTATCTGCAACATACTTGTGTGGTGTTTTTGCTCTTTATAGATTATGAGGTGTTAACCTGCGTTCGTTTTCAGTAGAATGGACCATATTTAATACTAGCCAACTCTTTTTAGTAACAAACCTTTGACATAATCTTGCCCACTGCCTTGCATTACTGTTGGAGGTAAGGCCTTCACAGGGATGGCTTCTACAATAAGTGACATATGAGACAGCTGTTTTTGTTTTGTTTCGCAAGGCACTCCTAAATAAGATCTTCCATATGGCTTACAAGACACCTTATTTTTATTCAGTAAAGAAAACGCACAAGATGTTCACACAGACAAAAATGAATGCAGTTTCAGATATTTAAAGGCAACAGATATATGTACAGTTTAATTTAGTCAATATTCTCCACAAATAAACTTATTTAAAACAGAAAAACAACAGCTGAGACCCAATGGTTTGTCTCCGTTTCTCCTTCCAGAGCTTCCTCATTCTGGCCGCCTGTAGACTTTCTCCTGATTGCCCTCTTTCATTGCAGCATACCTGGCCAAGGTGAACAGGTAATCGCTCAGCCTAAATGAAGAAAGCAGGCACACGTCACACCGGAGAACTGTAAACCTATACGTGACCCTTGCCCAGGTTGGTGGCGTACCTGTTCAGAAACTTGGCTGTGTCCGGATCAGCTTGCCCCGACCGCACGATAGGGGTTACGCTAAAAGAAAAGCGACAGGTTTTATTAGCCCTCTGCTCTCAGGGTGGAGACCCTGGCTGGGGTGGGTGTAGGTGTGGGCGCACGACTGCATGCTGACCTGCGCTCCGCTCTTCGACACACCGCCCGGGCCACGTGTAGGGCTGCACTGCTCCTCCCCCCCGACTGCAGAACACAACAGACAGTCGTCAGCTAGAGCACTCCACCAATCAAGAACAAACAAATGAAAACGCACCAATACAAACTCCAGGCAGCTCTCCTCATTTAAATAAAGGAGTTGCCTGGTATTTCTACTGCTATTTGGGGGGGGGCTATTTAAAGCTGCATAATTCAGAATTCTTGTTCCTATGAAAGCCATGAGAAAATGTGCAAGAATAATGAAACATAAAATTGCAGTCAGTTTTTAACATTTTATTTGTGAGTGTGCGTATAATGGATATGACCACCCTGTCATATTGTCAAAACGTTCCTCGGCGCTTTTGGCGGCTTCCATTCGTGTAGAAAGTTAGTTAATTGATAGCGAATGCGCTATCAAAAGCATGAATGAAACTAAGAAATCTTTTCAATGGCAAACTTTACAATTCTCAAAATAGGAGTGGAAATGCAGTGACCATTAGTCCAAAGATAGTCTGAAAGTTCCATTAATTAAGAGAGTGCAAGGTGCGATAATGAGATCCGCAAACGAATAAGGGCCGAGCGCTGAGAGCAGATCTGAGGCCAGGGAACACACAAATGACAGCCGACTGTGCGACTGGTGTCAGCAGGTATCGTCTGGAGCATGTGAGAGCGCAGTCTGCAGCATTGCAACAGGTGACGTGGACAGGCACCTGCTGTGTGTTCTCATTGCCGCAGTGCCGAGAACTCCTGAGACGGAACTCCGTGAGCCGCTAGAAGGACCCAGTGCGTCCCAGTTCCAGAACCGGACCACCAGCGACTGTCGTGCTGGAGGTAACCGAGTATGGGTTCTACAGGCTGGGGGCTAAAAATTGTGTACTTAAGCAGACGTACACCCTTTGTCGAATCATTCCTGAGCATCGGACCAAAGGTTTCATTGCACCAGACAGCAACAGTATTTTCAGATGGAAATAAGCAAACGTTTAAAAGATGCAACCACAATAGTAGTTATCACCTTAGATAAACATAACCTTATATAAAAACTTTGAGTGGGTGCTTGCACATCTGAAGAACAGAAAGGACGGCACTCTATTGAATACCCTTGAATGACTTCAGTCGTTCACTGCTGAGGTGTGCATCAGAGGCAATAACAATCAAGGTCAAAAACAACAATAAGCCACACACAGGTGGGCACGAATACAGATTCACAAAGTTAATATTGGCCCAATAAAGCAAATACAACAGAGGGCGCTGTTATCCACAATACGATATATTCATTTAAGTTTATTCACCGGAGTGCACTCCTATTTATGTGTATACATTTCCTGAAATAAATAAATGCATAACAGAAAATACAGAAAAGAACAAACAAATAATAAAATGAATTCAAATAAATATTTTTTATAATTATAAGTTAAAAATAAATAATTGTCTAAATATAAAAAAAACAGTTATAACATAACTCAAATTAGTTGTCGTGCTGTCAAATATCTTAAATGTTTTGATTCAAACAGAAACTCCCTTAAGATTCACACACACACATGAAATGTATTAGTAAAAACGGAAGTCTTTTAATGTAGCTTGACAAACCAACGACGTTATTTGTTAATAATAAATTATCAGAATATATGAAGCCAGGACTTTGGCCTCCTCTGATCTGAACTTTTACCATGACATAGATGCAAATCAAAAACCAAGTCAGAAATTGGTTAAAATCTTCTCTCACCATTCGTATGCATCACTTAAGTCTTTCTGAAAGTGGACTTACCGGTAAAATGAAGTTGGTTAATGGAGGAAGTTCCTTTGTGTATCTGTCAATCCAACACTCCAAGTCAGCTACAGGCTGCGCGGTAAACTTTGTCTTCTCTGTGAAATTGAGAGATATATTAAGGGTTTTGATAGTTGAATTGCTACTAGTGGAAAATACTTATGGCTACGCATTAATACACGAGAGTAGCAGTATGTACTCACCCAGCTAGCGGATTTTAAAGTTATTATTTAAAGCATTAAGAATTGAGAAATTATTAAAAGAATTTACTTATATGACTCTCTCTTGCCGATGACTGAGGGGTGGCGATGTTTGAGCCCAAATCTTGCAGCACGCACTGAATCTGTATTTGTTCAAAATACAACCCCGCAATGCACGATAAATAAATAAAAAACATACAACAAACACGTACTGACACAGCGAAATAATTAACCAATATGCTTTTAATGTAAAAATAAATCCAGACCTTGTCAAGCTCTTCTGTGAATGAATGTCCCTGGTCAACGCAAAACTCTCTGGCTAATCTAGATAATGAATACAGAAGGCATTCAAAAGAACTCAACCATAGAGGTTTATACTTATAAACAAATATAATCTAGTCCAAAACTAGACGTTTATAAAACATTATATATATAATAGATTACCCTATCGCACAGGATAGCTCATCTGTTGAACCTAAAGCTTCAAACACGTGATCATCTTTTGGTCTTCTTTCTCCAGTGAACGTGCTGGAGAAACCTTTAAATTGTCAGGTATAACATTAAGATTTACGGGATAATACCATGAAAGGAATTATAGTATTTTGTATTCAATACATTGTATTAAAACGAACCACTCATGTTTCAATAATTGAAAAACTTAACATAAAGTGACCCGAAAACGCACCTTTATCTCCTGTTTTTGTATATATTTTAGGGATAGTGCTACCTCGTTCAGGCGTGGTAGAATAACTTGCGGGAGGAAACAAACAAAGGTGTTACAACAACAGGCAGATAAAACGTTACCGTTTATTCATTCACTATTAACTTCGTTGTTTCTTCTTATACACGGTTCCAGAGTAGCCTACTTAGTACTTAAAAAGTACACTGAAACCTTTCATAAGGCAATGAGATAACGCTTGCTTACTAAAACGTAAACTTGCTAGTAGTTACTGGTAATTACTAGGTAACGTTACCGCCTCTGGCTTAGAAGTTAGTATCTTACCTTCGGTCGTTTCCGATTATCAACAAGGGCCGCGTGAAATACACGCGAAAACACTTAATTGAAGATATTAGAAGGGATCGTGGGTGAGTGTATTTCATAACTACTGAAGCCATCTTTAAATATTTCGAAACGAAAACAAACAGAAAATCCCTGTATAAGATTGGTCACCTTCGACTTCCGTCCTGGGGGCAGTACCGGCGTGTCATCGCGCGACTAATGGCACGAATGGGTAAGAATGTTACTAATTGGACCACGGAAAGTCTGTTGACTTGCTATTTCGACCCTGATTGGATAAGCGACCGGCAGCATTTATTTCACATGTTGACAATTTTGCTGTGGTGTACTGATGGCGTGTAGAATAGCCAAAATTTGACAAGGCTAAACGATTATGTTTTAGCTATCGCTCACGGTTTGGAAGTCTTTATTTTACCTTATAATTCAAAGAGTGCTTTGCTTTGCATTTTGTCTCGACAATTAGTGGGAGATTGTAATCTGTCATTGTGTCACGGTGGGTGCGCTGATAAATAGTTATAATTAATGTTGGGAAATGTTTTAATATAATCTTTGTATCCATTTAATTTAAAACAAGATACTTTGATTACGCCTATGTAGTGTGCAAGTTCTTATGGTGTAACTGTAAGATGTGACCGACTATAATTGGGGACATTTGTGTTATCTGGGGACCAACAGAAACATCTGTTTACAGTTATGTGTTGTTTCATGTTGCAGAAATTTAACCCAGGATGCACAACATGGAATTTATTGTGTCTGCACCGGGGAAAGCAATTCTCCATGGTGAACACGCCGTAGTCCACGGGAAGGTGGGTAGTTAGCTGGCTAATTATTCTTTAATTTTCAGCAAATTAATTCATTCCTGGATGAACGTAAATTGTAGTAGTCGAAATACCTCTCGAAACTAAATGTCCTCGCGTTCGAAGCTAGCCATTATATTGATTTATTGATGTTTAAATTAATATAAATAAATTATTCACTGTTTGCAACGTTCCAGCGTAGCCTCACTACTTTCTCCGTATTTGTAAGGTGGCACTGGCGGTGAGTTTGAACCTGCGCACGTATTTGCGTTTGCAGTCCAACTGCACTGGGAAAATATGCATCAGCCTTCCCAACATCGACACGTTCCTGAGTTGGGACGTATCCTTGCTCCTGCCGCTGCTGCCTGACTACGCAGGTGGGAGACTAGTCAATGTCCATTTAAAAAATGGAACCCTGGTTGCGAGTTTTCGAAATATACCAAAGGATGACTTACACCTGGGAAAGATCTAGGAGAGATATTTTATAATCCATAGAGTGATTTCAGTTAAACAGCCAAGAGGGGAGGTTGAGCAAAATCCCACCTATATCTCTGGGACCAAGGTTTTACGCCCCCAGAAAAAGAAACGTGTGTTATTCTTGTTTTGTGCATTGGCTTCACCAGCCAGGAGTTCCCAGACCAGCTCCTGGGGGACCCTTTTGTGCATCTTTTAATTCCCACCTAGCACTTGCTCATAATTTCCCATAATAGCAAATCTAGTTTTTTCTTACAGTATTGAGGTTGATGGCTATTTTAAGCAAGATTAGGAACCTCCTGGATAAGGGGCCCCCTAGGAGGAAGATTGGGAACCCCTGGACTTAATTATGGCGTCACTTGATTAAACACTTAATCTCAATGAAAAATTTAGATTTCTGATAAATATAAACATGTATAATTGCATTTGTATAATTGCATGCCCTCATGAAACCTCTCAGCTGACTTGAAGAATGTGAAGGAGCTGGATGCTAACCTCGTACAGAAGCTGCGAGACTTTGCTGGTATGACAGACGGGACTGACACTCGCAGTATGGCTGTCCTGACCTTCCTCTACATCTACCTCTCAGTCTTTGCAGATTCAGGGTAATTATTCAGTTTGCAGTTCTGTGGATAATCCCGCTCGTTCTGCCTCTCAAGTGCACACTAAATGTATTCCGTGGAACGTTTGCCCAAGCTGGTCAAGTTGAATCACTTTTCACAAGGGACCTCATCAGATTTGAACATGAAAGCTACAGGCCCAGTTTCTGAAGTTCTGAATAACTCGCTGGCCCGTGGTTGCCGATGTCCTTGTGGGTGGGCAAAACCAGAAACGCCATGAGCCATTGCAGAAATTCAGCAGAAAAACCATTTCAGAAACCTGAATTTCCATTGGTTCTTAAGATGCAGAATTGTTATTGGTGGCGTGACTGGAGGAGAATGCATGAGACATTAATGGTACGAAAATAATCTCTAGCTGTCAGCCTCTTCCCTCCTTTTCGTGACCCACAAGGCCATTTCCTCTCACGCAATCTTTGTGAAAACTTACAATGAGTTGCCAGGTGTTACGGGGTGTTGCATGGCAACGCAACTATGGTATTGTGCCCCCTGTAGTTCCCATCAGTAAAGAAAGGATGCAGCTTTACTCCTATTTAGTCTGAATTTATTTGTTTGGTTATGCTGGCCAGCTGTGGTGAAGTGGTCATTTATATTGGATTGAAATGCTTTTTTTTTAAAGCAGAAAATTTAAGCTTTAAGGCATGTTTTAAAAATGTAGGATTGTGGATGCCGTGCTAATAATCTCATCCGAAGCATTTAACTTCACCATCAAAATTCTGCCCACCAGCAGAATCCTACAAACCTTGGCTGATTCCAGAACTGAATCGTGACATCATTTCATGGAAAGGTTCATTTTCATGGCAGGACTCGGAAATAACGGCTGCCTCTCCCCTGAATGTGATTTAGGGCGATGCAACGTTCCGCCGCTAATGTTGTTGTGCCTGGTGTTGAAGTAGCGAATTGCACGTGTCACTATAGCTGCTTGTCTTTAGAACCCCCGTGCCTGTGAATCCCCCTTTTCTTATGAACTTTATTGAGTTATATTATTAGATGCTTAATAATTGTGAAATCTCATGTGTGTTAATCAGTTTTATTGACTGTACAGTTTGCGTGTTTAGAAGCCGTTTTTGATTTAATGGAAAAAAAAAAAAAT
The DNA here is from genome assembly GCA_025775065.1 of Hiodon alosoides. Classification (NCBI taxonomy): domain Eukaryota; kingdom Metazoa; phylum Chordata; class Actinopteri; order Hiodontiformes; family Hiodontidae; genus Hiodon; species Hiodon alosoides. The sequence continues at coordinate 36,154 of JAOYSI010060629.1, forward strand.
CTGTTCAACTTCAAACAGTCTTAATGTCGAGCCCGGTATGCACACTGATTATTAGTGCTGCTTGAGAGCGATTCATGATCGAAACCCTTTTTTTCCCGTTAATATTCACGGAAATGAGTTGCGTCCCAGCGTGAAAACGGAACCTGAATCACATCTACAGCGCTCTGATATGTGCTGTTACTACTGTTGTGCATGCTAAGTTTAATGTGTTTACTCCCTGCACACGCTTGGCTGCCTCGGCAATCTTTTCTAAGACAAAATGTGTCACGTAAAATATATCTTAATTTATAAGTTGTAAAGTTAATTCATTGCCAAGTAACAATGACGAAAAGGCATTTAAGTGCAAAATGTTATCAGATCAGATGATGCTTCAAAATCACACTGGGTGATCTTGACAAAGGGCTGCAATTAAATTGGTTGATGTCCTATTTGAATTGTCCGTTTGCTTGTCGGTTCACTCGGTTAAACAACGGGCCTTCTTCCTCCCAGCTCGCTGCCGAGCCTGGCCGTGTCCGTGTGGTCTGAGTTGCCCACTGGGGCCGGCCTCGGATCCAGCGCCGCCTTCTGCGTTTGCCTCTCTGCGGCCCTGCTCTCTGTCCGGGGGGCCATCGGCTCGCCTCTGGGTGGCGCAGGACCCACGGCAAGGCAAGTCCCCGGCAATCTGGTCTTCCACACAAGCGTCCTTCATTGCTTGCATCATATCAGCCAGTCATTAAAGCAACGCTGGGAAGAACAACAACAGTTCTGCAGAAACTTGTACCTACTGTCTTATTATCACAAGTGCAGTTTTGTTTTTCCCCCACAGAGGTTAAAAGCAAGGGGAAGGATACTTCATACTGTGTCTGCATTTCTCTCCCTCTTTAAATGTTTTATTTTTATTTTGGCTTTTAAATGTTGATCCTGTTATGTTCTTATGTTATTATTATAATTATTTTGTTGTTTATGTATTATTTTTGTTTGTTATCGACACTGTTGATGGCTAAATTGGATCAGATGATTAAGTACCTTACCTTGCCATCAGACTTACCCATGTGACTGCACACAGCCAAAGCTTTGCCACCGGTAGGAGCATGCAGCTTCCTCCCACGGCTGTGAGACATTCTTCTGACTTCAGACAAATAATGTACCACTGTTGTCTCAATGCATTCACCATTATATCTTACCGCTATGGTCCAACTCCACAATAACCTTTCAGGGAACACATTTCATGCCAGCAGATATAATATATCTGATGAATATAATTGCCGTGCTGTATAGCTACTGTGCACTTGAAGCACATGAACAAATCCTTTAGTTCTGCTGGCATCTTTGTGTCTGTTGGAATGGAAACCCGCCCCATCTTCCGATATGACTCGATTCGAATATCTTTGTAGATGTGTAATGCAAAGTTTGTCCCGCAGGTGGAGTAAGGAGGAGATGGAGCTGATCAACTCCTGGGCTTTTCAGGGGGAGAAGATCATCCATGGAACCCCCTCTGGGGTGGACAATGCCGTGGGAACCTGGGGTAAAACCTTTTGGCTGACTGGCCTCGTGCAGGGCGCACGGTTTCACCACAGACCGTGACAAACGCGTGTTTCTGCTAGAGCTAATTTACAGAGTAACTTTTTTTTTTCTTTTTTATATAGTGAGTAAAATCCCTGGATTTGTCAGTATAAACGTATTAGTTTAAAATGCAGGTGTATTTGGGCAATTCAAACTTAAACTTGGGGATTTGCCACAACTTTACCTGTGAAGGCCTAAATTAACTTAAACTTGGAGATTTTTTTTGGATGAATTCCGTACTTATTGTGCTCTTTTCTTCTTTTTTAGGTGGTATACTGAGATACCATGCGGGGAAAATTACACCTCTGAGCCGGTATAGCACAATTTACTTGCCATTTTAGGTCAATTTATTGTATAAATATCACAAATATCTCTTATAATAACCCTTACTGGAAGTACAGGATAACTTATATACACCTCCCCATGTCCTGTTTAGTATGCAAACTGCCTTTTTCTGCCTGTTTTCCCCAACTAATCTCATGACACATAAATTGTGGATTGATTTAGCTCGGTTGTTTCCGAACCAAGGCAGCTGTTAGTTTCTACACACTGAGATGAACTTTCGAATGGCTCTTGTGTTTGGGTCGTGGGTTGTGGGTTGTGCTAGTCTGTGATAATCAGTGCTCAGCATTACAACAGAGCACAACTGGGCCTGTCTGTTTCAGTAATTTGTGCTCTATTGTCTTGTTAATCCAGGGTCCCCATGTTACGGATTCTCCTCACAAACACCAAAGTCCCACGCAGCACAAAGGTGCTTGTTGCCGGAGTGAGGGACAAGATTAAAAAGGTGGGAAGGCTCCTTGTTACGGCCGTGTTTTTGATCCGGCCTGTAATTATCGCGATGGCACAGGAAAAGCACTCTGGGGGCTTTTGTGTTGAGTGGTTCCACTGAACAGTGAAAACGTGACGAGCTCGGTGAGCAGCCCTGCTGTCCTGTTGCCTTGGCGACGACGGCAGGTGTCTGAGGTGCGTGCCGACCCAGAGCAGCGGGGTTGTTTTGGGGGCAGTGCAGTGGGTTAAAGGTGCAGAGAGCAACGTCGGTATAAAGGAGGTGCAGATTTTGTCATCTTCGCCTGTCTGAGGATGTTGAAATATCCTAGCTGTGGCATCCCTTTGTCTCCCTTGAGTTGCTTTTTTATTTCAACTCTTTATTAAAGCAGGATTAGGATCACAAAGGATAACAAATTATTACCGGCAATAATTATAATTCCATAGTCATCTGTTTTTGTGTCCTTATTTTATCCACTCCTGCAGGGCGTTGTTTCTGAAACATTTTTTTAAATGGATGTATTCAATGGGACATTTGTGGGAAGAACTGCACTTTCCCAAATCGTCCAACCTGAATTTCCCAAAAGAGGACCACATTTTTTACCTTCCTTAGTAACAATCCCATCATCATTACTCTGCACCAATTCTTCTTTTCAGTTCCCCACCATAATGAATCCCGTACTGGAGTCCATCGATGCTGTGTCCTGCACATGTGAACAAACTCTGCAGGAAATGGCCAGTGTCCCAACGTCAGAGCACTACAGTGTGTTGGAGGTGAGGCTGTATCCCGCTGTTCCACACCCCTCCCTCCACTCTTCACCAGCTCAAAGTCTTAGACCCCGGTGCTGTTTCCCCTAGGACCTGATGGACATTAACCAGCATCACCTTAACGTGATCGGCGTGGGGCACCTCTCGCTGGACACCCTGTGTCGCACGACGCTGGTGAGGGGTCTGCACAGCAAGCTGACGGGTGCGGGCGGCGGAGGGTGTGGCATCACTCTGCTCAGGCCCGGTAAGCCTCGGCTTCACCACACACCGAACGAAACTCGCCTCCTCACCGAACAGCGGTAGTGCGATGAAACATTAAAGCCGTGAGTGAGTGAAGGGATGCACTTCTGTGTACTTCTGTCATGCTCGCGCTGCGTATTCTGTTGTGCGCGTGTTGTGTACTTCTGTCTGGTACTTCTGTAAGGTACTTCTGTCGTGCGCGCGTCGTGTACCTCTGTCGTGTGTGCGTCGTGTACCTCTGTCGTGTACCTCTGTCGTGTACCTCTGTCGTGTACCTCTGTCGTGTACCTCTGTCGTGTACCTCTGTCGTGTACCTCTGTCGTGCGCACGTCGTGTACCTCTGTCGTGCATGCGTC
>JAOYSI010060629.1:39927-58974 GCA_025775065.1 Hiodon alosoides
GTCGTGTACCTCTGTCGTGTACCTCTGTCGTGTACCTCTGTCGTGCGCACGTCGTGTACCTCTGTCGTGCATGCGTCGTGTTCTTCTGGTGTGTACTTCTTTCTTAGCTGTAATTGTATGCAGTCTCATCTGCGTGGTTGTGGGAACTTGGCAGCCATTGTTCCCTTCTCCCTTGTCAAATGAGTGTTAATTCATGCCCAGACTACAGCAGCACAACACAGGGGTTGCCACCCTGGGTTTGCGAAGACCCCTCTCCCCTCATTAAGACAGGCACAGCGGGATTCGTTTTCCCGCAGTTATTATGGAAAATTGCCTCCCTGATTAAGGCAGTCATTTCCAAAAGTGTTTTGGGCCTTTATTCACGGGCTAATGTGACATTCTTTTACCAGCCATTTACTCCGGCCCCATTATTCTGCACCCCCACTGAGTGCCCTCTGTAGCCTATTAGAGTGATTTACGTGTCCGGCCTGTCCGCCAGCCGTGAGCTCCCCTCAATATATTCCGCTCACCCACAATCCCCAGCGCAAGCCACTGGAATGTCTGGATTACCTGTTCTACTGTATACCCGGTACTGGGCCCTTGTGCGGCCCAGTGAAAAATAACTGGCACCCCCTTTGGAGAAGTGCTTCCATGTCTTTGACTCAGCACTACAGTGCTTGATGCAGTGCCATAGGCCTGTTCACTGGCTGATGCTATGCATGTTATGAAGTACGTTTTCGTTATTATTAGCGTTAATTATTATTAACTGTATGGGCACGGAGGAATGTGTTTTCATGTCATTTAAAGACTGAATGTCGGCATTTGGAATTGTTCAGTATTTTCTGGTAGTATGTCGGTAGGTAATCTTTAATGTACCGTGAAATATGAAGGTATTCCCACCTTCTGCATTTGCGTTTATTCAGATTTTATATTTAAGTTTCTTTGAGTTGGCTTGCTATATATCATTTCCACGTGTTAAGGACCCATTTCTGATGCTGGCTTTTCACGGTAAATGTGCTTTGACACAGTTTTCTGTGACGTGGTTTTTCAAATTAAGCGATTTCTTTACTTTTCAGACACTGACCTCTCAGTGGTCCAAAGCACTATCCAGGAACTAAAAGACTTTGGCTTCGACTGCTGGGAGACGAGCATCGGCGTTACGGGTGTGCAGCAGCATTCAGTGTCCTCCGTGAACAAGGATGTTCTCAAGGCCTTAAATTGTTACTGAAGCCTTTCTTAATGGTTTGGGGTGATGTGTGGCTGAAGTGTTTTGCTCTGACCGATGGATAACGGTTAAGTCACACCCATCGCCCTGACAGGATTTAATTGTCTGTGATACTAGATCTCCCCAGTTTTAGCAGTTTAACATTAAACTGCTGGCGATGCGCTTGTTTAAATTTATCCTGCTGATGCGTCCTCACTTTGTTTCTCTAACAAATAGGTTTGCTGAGACATTGTTTGACGATTTAGCATATTTTCCTAGCGTTTGGTGGCATCATAACCTGAATTTTACTCATTATGTTTATTTTAAATGTTACATCTCAACACAGTTTGCTTGTTTTCCCTAAACTGTGTTGAGGTGCTTTCTTGCCCAGTAGGTGGCAGTAATGTCCAACTACTTACTGTCTCCTTGAAGCTGTGGCAACACTTTTGAGTGAAAAACCCAGTAACGGATTAATTTCTTATTTACGTGGTCAGTTTTTGTTAAGTTGTCAAGCATCATTGTGGACTGGTGGATTGGCTCACAGGCATTTGTTTGCTGTATGTCGCCATTGCACCCAGTGGCAATAAATCTAGATTTACTTCTTGCTGCTTCTAAAATCACTCTGTAATGTCACTCTAATTTTTAAAGCTCAGACTCAAACACAGCCGACAGCACAAATGCCCTACACCGTACCCCCTCTCTCCAAAAAGGTCAATTCCTCCCCCCTTATCGAGACTCCTCTCGCTGACACAAATGTGGGACGCAGCAGATCCAGAATTAAACATGAAAGGGAAAGCAGGAGGGATGGTGTGTATTCATTGGGTAGCGGACATTTGTCACAGGCTGCCTGAGTGATTAAACGCAGGCGATGATTCTTAATCCCGGGAATGGGAACCGGGAAGCGTTGGCCTCCTTCCAAGAGTAGTTTTAGTTCATTTACAAACACGATTTGGAAATAAACCACTTTGTCAGAACGATTGTAGGGCAGATTTACCAGCCTTAGAGCTGCTCTGAGAATTCTCCCCTTTATTATTATTATTTTTTTTATTTCGGCATTCATTCTGCTGGAAAAGATAAAAAGGCCATCTTTTGAAGTGTTCCCCTCTAGCTATTATCATGAACTGTGAGTGAAATTGAAATGAGTGTCTTTCTCTCAACACTGTGAAGCCAAACTTTATCTGTCCCTCATCCCTGAAATGACAGGCCTTTGAATTAAAATTGCATTGCCATGTACACGGTGTCATGACTGCTGAACTCATTACCCAATGTTTTGTTAGTTTGATTTGACTTTTCTGTGCACCTGGAATACAAATCGCTCCACTCTAGGCTCCTGCAGACGGCAGGTGCAACGTGGCGGTTACCCTGGGAGAAGACCTGTGAGAGTGCGGTTTTGGCCTCGTCCTGCCATTGGTTAATCGCAAACTTGATCCCTGTCAAATTTTGTTATTCTTCCAAGCGAGGCAGACACGAGATTTGGACTTGCCTGAAAGTATTGCTGTGGTTTATTTTGCTGTTCCCTTAACACAAAAACTATATTCTGATCAAAATGCCAAATTTTAAATATTTTATTGAAATAAAATTATTTGTCAATTGTCTACGGATGTCAAAAAATATATATTTTATGCTTTTATTTGGCTTTTGAAGATTTATTATTCCATGATATGGAAATGGAAGTGTAACTACTAGTAAAAACTATAGTTTTCTCTCAAAAATTCTTGTCTTTGAACTATTTGGAATTGCCAGGAAAATTGTATCCAGTTTTGAGTTTCTTGAAGCAAACTATGCAGGACTCTTACCGAATTGAATAAATGAACCGGGGAGAGGAGGGTGACATTGATAAGTTTCCTTTAAAACTGGGACAGGGAAAACGGGTAAAGCTGTCAGATTCCCAAACGGGGAATGGTTTTGATTTGCGTCGGGACTGCTCTGTGTTTTTGTTTTGGTAATCTGTGTCGGGGCGTATCCAAAGAGGTCAGTTAAGGGGTGTCTGCGGTTTATTTAGAAATGTATTAATTTCCCTTTTATGTTGTTGGAGTGTATTCTCTCCTTTTTGTCTTGAAATGTCAGGAAGATTGAGTGGTAAGGCCTGGCAGCATGTGTGAATTAATGATAGGCATCGTATGTATCTCAACCCCCCCCCCCCCCTCTCCACCACACAGCCTTTAATCTCTGAATTTTTATCTTCTTTATGTTGGGGCTGCCCCCTGTTGAAGCCCTGCACTGTTGCCCCCGACCCCTGCCGGAATTTAATTACCACTGCGCTCTCCTATTTAAATGGCAGTGACGAGGGGACTGAGGGGGGGAGAGCAGCAAGACTTTCGTTTCAACCTCTTTTTTCCTCTCTCTCTCTCTCCCTCTCTCTCTTCCCCCTGCAAGGCACAGATGGTATTTTTTTATCAATGTCAGCTCCAGTTCCTTTCTGCTCTGATGAATAGATTCTAAAGAGGCCCTGACATTATTTCAGATAACAGAGGGAGCAAGCAAAGGAGGTCAAGGATGGGGAGACGACGTCGGCTGCGTGGAAATGGAATGAAATTGTACGCGTCAGATGAAGTGTGTCAATGGAAAGGCAAATACGCGCTTTCTTTTGTGCGTTTTTGGGGGGCACGGAGTTGAAGCTATGCTCTGAGAGCCTTGTGTGCATTGTTTTGCCCCTGTAAATTGAAATGCACCGAAATGACAGCTTTTGTGTAGGTGCTGTGTGTGCTTCCGTTTCAAGGCTGATATTGTATGTTGCCGACTACGCCAGCTGCCCGGGAGTCAACAAATTAGACAGCACCGTAGACCAGCAACTGGGAACCTAAAAAGAAAATTATTGCATTGTCTATGCAGTGGTCTTTATTTTGTGTTAGTGGGAGACGGCTAGGCCTACGCTTGTGTGTGCTCTCAGAGTTTTCGGACGGCCTCGGGATATCTGTGAAGCAGGGGCGGCTCGGGTTACTGGCGGTCAGAGGTCTTATTTTTGATTCCCTCCAGTGCCGGGATGTCCGAGCCCTCCCAAACTAGCCTAGTCCTCGAACCCTCTCGTCCACGTCTGGCTCCGATGGAAACCTGACCTTTTTCCTCTCAGCCTCGTTGGTGGAGATCTTGTCTAGTCGGCGAGTGCCCTGGCCCGTGGGACCTGTGAGAGGTACCAGTTACCCGCTGCTGGGTGGGGTTGCCGTCAGGCGGCCCCGAAGCGTTCTGTCGGGGATCGGGCCCATCCTTGGGAGCTGCAGCACGCGCGCACACGCACATGTGCACACACACGCACATGCACACACAAACACATACTCGTACATGCACACAAGCGCGCACACACACACACACACACACACGTACACATGCACGCACACACGCACACCTACATGCCTACAGCTGAGAAAACCAGAGGGGAGAGGCTGTCTCCGACAGCTGGTTTGGTGTTTATACCCCTCCCTTCGCTTCCTTTGCACATACTGGATGCAATTAAATCTTTAAATCTTTATCAATTAAAATGCAATTCTTTCCTTGCTCCATGTTCCTCAGCGTCAGTGACAGAAGATCAGTGCACTTTGTGCTATACACGCTCTCCTCCAACCTACATTGTGCCGGGGTAGAAAAGAGGCAGATTAACCTAATTTTCAGTAATGTGTGTATCCGCACTCCCGTTTTTTCTCTTTGGACGCGAGTATAAATTGACATCATCTCCAAGTGTGCAGTTCTTTCAGCTGATCAGCCTTAAGATTACCAAGACGCCTTTCCTGTAAATTTAAATGGTTGAACTTCATCTTAGCCAGCCTTAAGTGAATGCTTGTCAAGCAGTATTATCCTGTGGGCTAATCCTACATTTTATTTTTTTTACTTTTAAAACACTGTAAACTGACCTTCAAGGCTTTGTTAAATATGAATTTATGCTCGTTACAACGAAGTATGCAAAAATGCCAAGTCTTCTCCTTCGGATAGAAATTAATATACACAAGGTTTACTGAAACGCTTAAACAGCCACATATCTAAATACGGGAGTCTGTGTCCATTTTCTGCACCACCACATGACCGTTTCACGTGTTCCTGGGATGCTATTTAAAGTTGTGATGCTATTTAATATTGTCAACCCTGTTGTCATGTTAGAAAATACACTGAATTCTTTTAGTATTTGAAAATAATAACTGGCCGCTATGGTCCATGTTAAGTGATGGGGATGTTTGGATGACTGCTGTAGGCATTACGCAGTACACGGCGTGATGCCCCAGGTGATTAGCGTCCCATTATGTCTTTGCATGCATCTGGGGGACACCTGTATGTCATCACTTCAGTACTTTGCCGTCTAATTCTAATCCTAAATTAGCTCCGCGCGTTCTCTTTCTTCCCTTTGAAAAGCCTCATTTAATTTATTATGTTCCTGTGCCCCACTCTGTTAGTGCGAAATCTCCCTTGCGGTGAAATCCCTTGTGATTTCTGTCGAAATCAAGGTTTTTGTGGCAAATTTGCGTTTTAATGTTTGTCTTAAGACTGACTCCCCTTGAATGTAGCCGATATTCCAGCAGATTCTGTGTAAAATAGAGCTTTACCAACTGGGTTGGACAGAAATACATGAATATAATGATATAAACAGCTTATGCCTTCAGCATTTCAAAAAATTGTGATTGCTGTGTTGATGAACACAGATAAAACGGAAATGCAATGAATGATCTGCCAATAATTTATTTTTTAGTTAATAACATAAAATAATTCAATGTAAAATCAAAATAAAAAATGAACATGAGTTGTAAAACATATTTGAATGCAAATGACTTTGTATACCTCCCTCTTAAACTCCATCAGTCAAAAAGAGACAAAAGGGGCTTGTTCACAAAATGGCACCTTTAAAAGCCAGCTTCAAAGGGAGAAAAAAAAATTCAAATTTATTCCTGATACTTTTCTAAATTTTTCCGTTTTGAATTGAGTCAGTTCCCTTATTTAAACTGCTAACTTAAAAGGCTCTCAAGTGATTTTCCAAGGGTATTTTATTGTAATGCATTTAAATAGGAGCAATTAAAAGTAACAGACTTTGAATTAATGCGCCTCTCCCAATTCCTTAATTAAAGAGCCTTCTGAAAATGAAACAAAATCAGAAACCTGACTCACTTCGGTCGGAAAAATTCCATTTGATCCTGGCAGTGGCCGCTGCAAGTTTCCGGTGCGACCATCACCTGAAGACAACTCTTTTGCATAAAATTACTGTCGCTCACGTAGAAGTGCTCGTATTTCATCTTGTGTTTTCCAGATAACGTCTAATAATCTGAAAGCGTTTGAAATTTGTATCTGTTTCTCATGCATTATGAATGAGTCACTGATTGCTTTTTGCATAGATTAGCAATCATTTCCCAAGAAACCTTTCATATACGAAAATGTGCCAAGAAGGCTTTTCTCAGGACTGGAGGTGACACCCTTCTTCCCTTTTAAAATGTTTATGATGTATCAGGTGATTTTTAAGGTCTTTCTCGTTTATTTAGCCCTGCATGCCTCCGAGGGGAAATTTCTGTCATTTGCATTTTCATTTTCCTTTGATTGCTTGCTTGTCGCGCATTTAAGCATATGCGGTTTTACCGTTTCTGGGATCCTGCACTCCTGTGGAAGTGTACCCCCCCACAGACAAACGCTGAACGCCTGAGCTTCTCGTCTTTCGCGGGTAACAATGACCCCGAGATCCGTTTAAGGGAAAGGAACTGGGCAAAAACCTCACTCGTTTTCGGCTCTGTCCCCATTACTCTCAACCCGGCAGGGCTTGATCCTGCTGCAGAGTCCCAGTTTGGATGCGACCTCAGCCCTTTCTCAGGTGCTGCCAGCCCCTAACGGGACGTCAGCAGGACCTGTCGTGAAAACGGTGCACCTCTGCACCGGCGTCCCGTCACCAGGTGGCCATGGCAGCGTTTTTCGGAGGTAAAGTTGTCTGATGGGAGCAGGTGTGAAGAGCTCCGTCACACTCGATGAGCCAGCGGGGCGACCTGCAGTGTGGACATATGGTGGATTTGACAAGGAGAAGGGGTGCGGCAGGGGCAGAATGATAAAACGCTGTTTTCCGCCTCTGATAATGTCAAACTGCGGGGCCTCTCTGACATCTCCTTAAAGGGACCCTGGCTTCGATGCCACTTCACTGATTCTGAAACTTAAGCCTGACGCCACCTTAGATTGGCCCCGGAGCTGCGAAAATTTTAATTTTTTTTTCCAATGTGAAATGTGAATGAATAGCACTGTTTGCTTGTTATAGCACGGTGGGTGATTTAACGCGGTCTCTCACCACAAATCCATGAGAAGGGGCATTCATTTTCTCAGTTTGGCAACCGGTCCAAAATGATTCTGATTTAATCTGGACATTATGTATGATTATTTGGGTTAAAAGGTGCGGTGCGGAGTTCATCTCCAGACTTAAGTCTCACGCCGTTTCTGATCTGAGCTTCTCGAGCCCTCTGAGACGTCGTACGTTCCCGGTGGCAGAAGTTGTGAAAAGTTCACTGCGTCTAAAAGCCCGGCAGGAGGCTTAGACTGCCAATGACTGTGATGTTTATTCAGTTTAATGGCATGTCTCCACCCGCTGTCATGCCCCTCTTTTATTCTTAGCGGTGCTGGAGCGACCCCCCCCCCCCCCTCCTCTGTCACATGTCAAGGAGCCCTGCGTTTGTGTTTCGCAGACAGACAGCCCAGACCCAAGACCGAGCTTGACTGCCTCGACAGGCCTCGGCTCTCCCCGGAGCCTGGGTCACATCGGCAGGCAGCCCCAGGGGACGCGGGGGTTGAAGCGGCTGTTACTCGGTGACGGGCGCTCAGAGAGGCCGCGTCAGGGACCTGAGGAACGTCCTTCCCATCTCAGTGTGTCCCGTCTTGCCCGGCAGAGGGCTGTCTTCTTAGTGCGTTGCTTTAAAGTTAATAATATTATTATTCATTTTTTTTACTTAAACGTGATGCATGTTAACAGATCGGGTCTAACGGAAGTCTTTTTTATATGTTTCTGTAGGTGCTAGCGATGGCGTTTTGATTTGATCTCTCCCTTTGAATTTGAATTGTTTTCAAACGGATGCTAAAGCCCCACAGCGTGGAGTCCTAACAGATTCCAGACAATAAATTCCGCTCTGCTGAGTTGAGTATACCGTGTAGTGCTGAGGGTAGCACTAGATCCTGTCCCTCTGTTCTTTTGAGCTTCTGGATCGATAACATTTTTTAGCGACAGGCTTCCAATTAATTCCTAAGCGCGCTCGGTTTTGGAGCTAATAACGAGCTAATTGATGTGACAGATGGGGGGCAGTTTTCTCACCAGCCAGCAAAAGAGCCCGAGACTGTCCTTTTTTTTAAAAATTCCGCCATTCCCCCCATTTCGTAAAATGACCTTGCACTGCATGGTGCCAGCGTCTCAGCCAGGGTTCAAATACATAGCCCTCCCCATCTCCTGGCCCCCTGATACCCAGATCGTTACTCTGCACTTCGGCGCGGTTTAGCAAGTTCCTGGGGAAGGCGAGGGTTAGTGATGCAGAGAAGAGAATCTTGCCCCAGGCCACTCATGTGTAGTTGACACGGGCCCAGGCGAAACCATCCTCTCAGTCTGCTTGTCAGACAGCTGCTGATAAGGAGAGGGTCCTGGGTCCATTTCCTCGCTTCCCTCAGAACACATACCAAAGTGTAAACAAGCAATGGTGGAAAAACATTTAATGAGATATTGATGCATTTTGCTAGCTGGTAGAATTCAAGGTCCAGGCCTGTTTTCAAGAAACCGCAAACTACAGGAAGACAAATGGTCCACAATTTGTGTGTTGGGAAAATCTTACCTTTTTTTCTTTTTTTTTCCTTTACCTCACGACACATTTATGTAAGTGTTTTAAAGCACACTTACCATGAAGTGCGTCTTTCCAAAACTGACATGGTAAAAAAGTTGTTTTTTCATCTATGACAGTCATGCTTGTTTGAAAATACACGTAATGCAAATGTATTTGCATCCTGATAAATTGTAACCAATTTTTTTTAAACCTTTTTTATATTCCACAGAGCATGGTAGACCCCATGGAAAAAGACAACCCATGGGAGCTTCTAGCTTCAGAAGTTTAAATTTAAAACTGCAGAAAAAAAAGCTGTTAATAAATGTGGATTTGATCATGTTTTTATATTATATATTTAATTTAATGCTTATGTAATGAGGCTAGTGCTCGTTTTGAACTTGTTCCGAAACAACCCAGTGCTCACAATGTGAAAATTTTGTTTCTCCAAAGAGTGCCACAAGAATGCAGACCTAGTTCATTTCCATAAATACACGGGTCAAAACTTCACAGGACAGTGGTTCAGGCCCCCCTAACAAGATTAGGTCCTTTTTAACAGTACTTCTTGACCTCTGCGCGAAAGAACTTTAAAAAGTCCACAAATTTACCTTCTGAAGGGAAGTGGGGTACCCGTGAATGAATAACGTAGGTGCTAACGGATCTGGATTGTTACCGAGAGGCGGCGACAACCACAGTACATTTTCTGTAAACTGCCCTCGGAGTTTTACGTACGGATGTGGTGGAGTATGACGTTAGTGGGGCGATTGCTGTCTCGCGCCTGTGTTTGGGTTTTGGGGGGGCACCATGCTTTAGGATTGTGGTCCAGCCCTTCCCTGCGTTTTTTTATTTTATCCCAGTAATTAAGAAAAACATTTTGCGAGAGATTGCAGTGGAACTCGGCGAGCTGCTGTGTCAGCCTGCTTGATTAATAAAAGGCCGCTAATTTCAGTCTTGGAAGGCAGTGCTCCAAAATGGCTCCTAATTACACATTAGGACTGCGAGAGGCCCCCCTCACAGTCCCCCCCCCCGCTGGGGTACACGCGCTGGCATGCCCACCGGCACATTAATGGCATTCCCAGGAGCGACTCATTCCGGTTGGCCTGCAGCACAATCAGCAGACGATGTCAGGAATAGAAGATGATGAATTATGAATATCCCAGAGGCGTTGGTACCTGTGTCGTGAAAAGGCCTTGACCCTTCCCCCCCTAAACCCACTAAACAAGTTGGTGGTTTTTAGAAACACTCGATCGATTTTATTTAGGAATTTCCCTATGGACCCAGTAGAACTGTGTTTTGGTGACAGGGGAGTCTTTTTGAATTTTGATTTGGTGGTGGTTTGATGTGAAGTGTGGCAAAAGACGGCGCACTAATGAAAATCCTCCCCCCTGTCTCCTGGGTGGCCGTCTCGGGGGCTCAGGCAGCTGGAGGTGATGTTCCAGAGAAGGAAATATGAAACACCCGCGGAGCTGCATTTACATTGTTACATGATTACAGCAGAGGGGGAAAAACAGCAACAGCTGTGGAGGTGAGCGCCAATTAGCGTGCAGTGGGGAATATGGCTTCCTCCCGCCCCTCCCGCAAGTGCCCAGCAGGTAGTGCCGCGCTGTACAATGCCACAGGAAGCAACCGGCCTTCCAGTTGCAGCGCTCTGTGAATAAGCTCTCCAGTACACTCGTTTTTTATATGGACTCCACGGTGCTCCTTCTGTTTCTGTGGGTCTAACCAGCTTCGGTCGGGATTCGCACCCACAGTTCCGGGTCTGCATTGGATCACCTGAACAAAATCGTCGGTGGGGTGTAAACGGTGAGGTGGTATTGGGAGTGAACCGTACCCGCTCAGTCGCTCCTTATCGGCACGGATACCACTCAAGGTTTTCTCCTGTCAGTCTGCGGCTTCCAGAACAAATTTGTGGTGGGACGGAGGTGACCTGTGGTGGGGAACCCTGAGGTGGGGTTTCACCCCGCCCCCCGCCCGTCCTGTCCTGCTGTCCCAACCAGAGTCCAGACAGAAAGTCTACATCTCCGCACTGCCTCTCATTCATCATGGACATGACATCTAAGATTCATTTGAAGAAGAAGAAAGTGCCGCCTAATCCTTTCTGCGAGACATTGATGGACTAGGTACTCCGGAACAGTAATGAAATTAGGTTAAAACTGCTGGGGGATTGCAGATAATTGCCCTTGTCTATCACTGGCTATAATATCGCTCCAATCCTGCAACAAACATGATTAAAGTTGCTCCAGTCCGTTCTCCAACTTTCAGCTTCCCCCACCCCCCCTCCTCTCTGCAGTCCCCCTTCTCTTTTTGACAGTTTGCCTTGGCTTGTGGGGATTATTTTTACCTGACTTCATTTGTGGCAGGGGAAGATTCGATGTTAGAAGATTGGTCCCTGGATTCTCCGAGGTTAACCTTGTAATACGGTTTGAGTCGAATTGAATCGTCTGTCTTTTTCATTGGTCATTGGATGTAATTTTCCCAACGAGTGCTTTAAATCCTTTGCCTCATAAGCCATTGCTAATGCTTAGTGGGAAGTATTAGCGATGTATCTGTTCGTGCAGACAACATTGATTCATTAGCTTTTCAGGTACCAACATGAACAATCGGGTCTCGTTACATTAAGTCTAGTGGGTAGTTACAGCAGTGTGAAAAAAAAGTAATTTTTCATAATCCCATTTGCTTGAACCCCGCCCCCCCCCCTCTCAAGAATTGATCATCCTTAACGACACCTATTCATATTCTTTATCAATGATAAGTTGAACGCTAGAGACGGATCCGTCCCTTATGAAGGTTCGTATCCTCTTGAGTTGGTAAAGGGCTGGTTTTTACGAAGAGGAATCGCAGTGGGGACCTGCGAGTAAACGCCAAGGTGGAAATCAGCCCCCGTGACGGATTTCCCTCGGTCTTCGCCTCCCTGTGTCAGTGTGGTCACGTGACGGCGGCGCCTGCCGGTGCGATCGTCAACCGCATGCGGTTTATATCCCTCAGCCTGTGATTTATGGCTCGGGGGAGCCACTGAGAGCGGCCGTGCTGGCTGAGTTAGCGCCGTGTCCAGCTCCCCTCAGGCTTACCGCGTAGAGGCTGGAGTGCCTAATTTACCGTGCCAGACGGTCACGCATTTGACCGCACGTCTGGATGATGAAGATTGGTTTGTGTTTGAAAGTGCCTGTGTACACAGTCGATTTTCCTCCTGTGTTTTGGAATTCCGTTGGAACCCGGCACGGGGCTAGAGGGAAAGGTGTTTTTCTATTGGAAATAATTATCGAAATTTCTCTCTTTGTGGATCAATGTGACTGTGAAGGAAGGCTCAGGCTTAGACATGCTGGGGCTTCGGTTTTGGGGAGAAACGGGACATCCCAGTCACTGACCCCCTGAGCATCTCAATGCTCAGATTGACCTCTGTAACAATCGAGGAAGACATGCGGTGGTTTCAGCCAAGGCCTTGGAAAGTGGTCGTGGAAGGCGCTTTGGGCCGTCTTCACTCCAGATGAACTGCTGCCGCTTGTGTGTGCTGCGGGACAGCTCCGTGTTAGTTATCCGGGGTTGGAGTCTGCCCGAAGAAGGCAAATCCCTGGGCAACCGTAAGGACTCCATGCTGAAACCATGAGTCTGGTTGATGTGTCGTGCATTATTGGAATGGATGTAGATAACATTGATCCTTCACCCCACTGGTCACTGTCTTGTGATTGGGGGGAGGGGCATGGCATTACGTTGAGTGAGAGACTGAAGGGCAGCAGACGGTTTCAAGGGCAGTTGCAATTTTTCTTTGCTTTTCTTTTAAAAAAAAAGAATTTGCAGAAATTTGCTGAAATGTTCTGGACAAGTTTGGTTTGATCTTGGTTACATATAGCTCGGTTAGTGGGGCAAACTGACAGTTAGATACCAGCACAAATCTCTGTCCCCTGGAGAATGGCTTTAATCCTGACATCTACTAAATTTTGAAACAAAACCCTGATGTCACGGGCTGTCCATGTGACCACTGACACCATTCCGTGGCTCTGTGACACCAGTGGTGGCTGGGGGTCTGTGGCTCTGTGACACCGGTGGTGGCTGGGGGTCCGTGGCTCTGTGACACCGGTGGTGGCTGTGGGTCCGTGGCTCTGTGACACCGGTGGTGGCTGGGGGTCTGTGGCTCTGTGACACCGGTGGTGGCTGTGGGTCCGTGGCTCTGTGACACCGGTGGTGGCTGTGGGTCCGTGGCTCTGTGACACCGGTGGTGACTGGGGGTCCGTGGCTCTGTGACACCGGTGGTGGCTGTGGGTCTGATGCCTCTGCTCGTCTGCCGTTTCCTCCCAAGGGTCATCATTTTAGTTTGAATCGTTTTCTTTAGTTCCTCCTTCCAACGATCCTGTTTCACTACTTCTCCCTTCAGCTTCAGGGGTTCTGTGGGAAGAGTGACAGCAACACAACAAACAAGCCCCTCCCCTCACCTGGTCTCAGTCTCAGTATCCACCTGCCAGCCCAACAGAACAAGTACAACACAGGGCTATGAAGTACCATGAACCTGATAGAAGATTTTTACAATCCATTGGGCCTCCAGAAAAGAAAGATTTATATACTTAATTAAATTATATATAGAATGAAATACTTAAATACTATCCCGATGTTACAATTTAGACCTACACCTCTAACAAACTTTGTAGTGGTCCTTCCACTCTCGCCCTCACGCTTGCCATCTCCTGCAGATGTCGTCCGATGTCTGGCTAAAAAGGCAAGTGGGGGACCACCAACCAGACTGAGCCAGCAGCCACACATGCACTGATGTTCAGGATATAAAGTTTTGATGATGGTCCATCGACGTGCCGTACACCCGCTGGCTACCAGCATTCCTCTGTCGCTAATCGCTGGTGGGTCAGTCCCAGCCTCCAGCGAATGCTAACCACATGAACGCTAACCACACCGGCGCTAACCACATGAACGCTAAACACACCAGCGCTAAACACACGAACGCTATAAAACACGGAAGCTAACCAGTCGCTAACGCAGGAAACCGAAAAGAGCATAAGCGATAGAAGGGAAAAAACGAAAACAAAAAAACGAGCAGCTTGCCTTTGTTCGCGATAGAAGGGAAAAAACGAAAACAAAAAAACGAAGTTACATGTCCCAAAATACAAATGGCTGCTATTACCCCACCTCTGACCTCCCCCTTCCCAGCTATTCCGTACTACATCACCGGGTACTTGGGTGACTGGGAAAGGGCATCCAACTAAAATAAAAAAGAAACATTGAACAATGAACCCCAAGTTTTTTTAAAGCCATTGTGCGCTTGTTTTCGGGCTGTCTATGATATACAGAGCTACGATTAATGGTTTTATGTTGTTTCAGGGAAATCTCAAAGTACATAAACTTTGTTAATATGAAGACAAATGCAATATCTCTTTTGTGGCAGCCTCATTGACTGATTTCATTGAACAGGCATGATGCATGGAACTGCACTAAAGAACATTTGTCATAGACAGTGGTGACTGAGAGTCCTGTTCTGAAAGTGTGTCTGTTTGTTTGGTCACAGGCTGTCCATCTGTTCTGTGATTCATGCACAGCAAGTTAGAGACGTCTTGTGCGATTCCATCCCATCCTTGTTATAGTCTGGACAAATTTGGGCCTCTGGTGTCTTAAATTGAAGAGGTCACAGGTTGTCTCAGCTCATCCTACAAATGTTTAAACGGGCATCCGGGGTAAAACTAGTACCCCAAGTCAAAAATGTGCGAACAAAGGCAAGCTGCTTTGTGAAACTGAAAATACGCCGCACTAAAATTATATTCAGGTGTCTCTTCACGTGGGTTTTTGGGAATTGTGAAACAGAGTGGAAAAACAAGCCACAATGAACAATTGTATTTGGTCTAACTGGGTTCAGCGCCCAATCTGGTATCATTGTGTATATAGTCTTTGTTATACTTAAAAATGCTTGCGAAAATTAGTTATAAAAACCTTTGGGAATATCGCTGTGTAATTCTCAGTCCTGAAACGGATTCAATCTACTCGTTGAAGAAGGCCTCAAAGCGAAGTTGTCACAGGCCCATCCGGATATCTTACTTCTTCACTGTAGTTTATGCGTAATATAGACTTATGGCTCCCTGCATCCATTAGTAACAATCTGCACATCACATATCGTACTACTGTTACTGTTCTGCCCTATTCTGTCCGCTAATGATCATTTCAGATAGAGTTATTTTGAAGTTTTAATGTAGATAGAAATCCCTGTCGGTTTTTTCTTCTTCTTCTTTTTTGGTTTGCTTGAAGGCTTAGAAAACTTTCCCAAATTCCCATGGTTGTGCATTGTTTTATTCCAACAACTGGTTATACCACTGTTAAAAAAAATATAATATTTTTGTATGCATTCCTTCGGTGGGGAGAAAAAAAAAATGCGTTGATTCTTTATCAGTCATACGTGAAATGATTATTTAATAATGAATGAATATTGCTAGTGTACAAAAGAGGTTATAAGCGTAATGTGTAGTTTTTCTTTCGTAATGACAGAATTAAACTTTATTAGCTTTTGTTTTAGGAGGTTGGACAGGAAAACCAGTTACATTTCCACATTTCAAATGTGGCAGATGGTAGACCAATGCTGACATTAAGGGATAAGTTTGGCTTACAAGAAGAACGTGGGGCTAGATAGTGATCCTGTGAGAGTGAAAGTATTCAGGTTTCTATCACTCGTTGTGACCCTGACTCTTAGCAGTTTATTTGCTTGTTAGTTTGGTTCTCTCTCAGGAACATGTATAACGAATAACCTTTATGCTGCAGCTTCGTGTGAACCGGATCGTTTGGGTTTTGAGCGTGACACTACATTTGGGGTTTTCGGAGCACTGCTCCCTTTTCAGTAGGACTGGCTGGGGATCAGTGTGTGGGACGGAATGTACCTATGAGAAGGCCCAAATCGCAGGCTGGGTCAATGCTTCACAATGGCCTCTTGAAACTGTTGCAACTCCACTTCTGAAGGCAGGTTTGCCTGAGAGGCTCAAAAAAGAGTGAAATTTCATCAGGGAACTCTACGACCTCCTCTTACATGCTTACATAATCAACATTTAATGGTATGTTACTTTCGTTCTGTGAAACAGTTTTCCCCCCGCCCCGCTGTCCAAACGATTGCAAATGAAATCAAAACTGAAATTGTGACAATGAGAACAACCGTAAGTGAAATTAAATCAGTGTAGCGGAATAGAGATATATTTTAACAACCTGATGAACTGAATGCTGTTGTGTTGACAACATGGTCCTCTGTAGCAGAACTCTAATTGGTCCCATTGCTCCAGGAAGCTATTAAACCTGTTAGTGTTTCCTTGAGCGCGTGGCAGTGGTAATTAGGGGACAATAAGCATCCCACGGAGAAGAGAGACTGTGGAGATTAATAATGCCACTCTTAGGGTGGGGTGTCTGTAGTTCTGCCTCGAAAAATAATGAAACATAGGCCGTTATGTTGTTAAAGCAATTAAGGGCAGATGACATCTCAGAAAATTGAACTCCATAGCTGCCACTCCCAACCCAGTTCTCCAAAGATGCCTTCCTTGAGAATGTGCCCCAGAAAGCGGTTTGAACATTCTGTTTGTATTTTTAAGTCAATTGACATGGTGCGTCAAAGGTCACATGCTGCACGCTGAGATTGTTGTCGAGGAAAGGTCAATTCACTCTAAAACAAATGGCTTCAGAACTATTAGTTTCAGGGAACCTTAATAAGGTTTTAAAGTTTATTTTGAACATAAATATCCGTGTTGGAACTTATATTGTACCAGAATGCTCTTGATTTTGTTCGTTAAATTAATCACAGGTCCAAATGCACAGTCAGTTCAAAACATCGTTAGTCAGACAATATCATTTTCCTCGCCATTTGCTCTTCGTTTTGTTAAAATCTTAGGTGTCCCTGAGTCAATAATTAATTTTCCTTTACATCGTTTGCATTCAGCTGCGAGACTGCTGGAAGCGGGGATTTGAGCGAGGGGCGCTTCCAGAGCCCCCTGAACTCCAGAGCCCCACTGAATGGGTACCCTACGGCTGGCCCAGCTTGGTCATCGATATTGGAATGACGGCATGAAGTTTTTGCAGTCACCTAAGAAAAACAGACCCCCTTCAGAGAAGCCACCGTCCCTCCATTGAGCATCTCATACCAGCTGCAAAGGGGCCAATAGGCCTGGGATGTTCCATGAAAGGGCTGACCTCTTTCCCCCATGTCCGCCCCCCCTCCTGTGGGGACAGGGCCTGTATTTTGTGCGTAGGAATGAAGCTTCGTCTCCATCATACATGGTGAGAAAACGTGGCAGCGTGCAAATGAAGTGTCAAGGTTTTAGCGGGTATTCAATAGTGCTTCAAAAGATTGCTATTCGTTTCTGTAAAAACAACGTGGTTCTACTCCTGCCAACATCTGGGAGACTCTTTCCAACATCCTATAACGTGACAAGATTCTTCCACGAGAATATCTATGTCATCACTGCAAAACCATGCTTTAATGGGGAATTGATAGGCAAAAATGTGGCTTTAGATTTTTTTTAAATAGTTCTCTGGGCTTTGATGTGGAGAAAAGGGATCTTAAAAATACAAAACACAAAAATAGATTATTGTTTTTGACCTGGCCGACTTGTGTTTTACTGGTGAGATGCTTTTTCAGTGAAAACTCTTTGTAAGCCTCTGTTTGAGCCTACGAAAAGACACAGTATTACAATGGTTGATACGCAAATGAGCAATCATTCTGTCTTCCAAGGAAAAGCAAGGGGTGTAAGTTCCAGACTTCACTGGGTGATACGGGGTTTTTTACAGGAAGATTCAGGAAAGGGTATTTCTATGCGTAGACAAGTTGCTCTTTCACTGGGGCTGTTTAGTATCGTTCTCATCTGCCTTGCATATGGGTGATGTGCTGACGCCTTTTGTCAAAAATCTGCGGCTGCAGTTTCGTCCTACTGGAAGCTCATGTTAGAATTTGGTTGGGTGGGCAATAAAATGGAAACACTGAAAAGAAGGAACACCTGTTACACATCTGATAATGTTCAGGCACATAAAGATAATCGATCCTTTTCATTTTCTGCTTCGTACTGTTTGCACGAGCTATTAAAAAAAAAAGAGAGAAAGATGTTAAATTAAGTGTGGGCTGAATGCTTAATCGGTTATTACAGCACGGAAACGGCCTGGAATGACTGTGCGTGGTTTTGCCGATTCAGGAGGAGATTTCTAGGACATGTGGTCCGGTGGGCTGAGCCGGGACGGACTGGTCCTTATCCTTTAGTCGTGCAATGTTAGTAGTCCCCGCCAGCCTTCGTTGATCTCGAGGGGACCTCCCATTTGATTTCACTCGGCATTTAGGTCAAACTTTACTCCAGGTTTCTAGCCATCTGCTACGGGGATCTCTGCCAAGGCTAGAGGCTGCAGCCTGGCCTTTGGAGTCTTTCGAAACCGTCAATAGGCACAGAATAAAAAAAACAACATCTAGGAGGATGCAATGGGCCACGGCAGGGCCCTTCTGGTAGAGAATTTTTGATTTTGATGAAAAAATGAATGTTTCAGGTGTTTATTTTTTTTAAGCATCCTTTGGAGACACAGAAAGAGATTATAAAGTTTAGATGGCTGATTGCATAAGGCTATTGCACTAAGTGCATTAATCCGGCTCTTATCAGGAAAGAAATGATAAATTGAAAAGGCCGTTTCTGGCCTGGCTTTGGTTGTCATTTGATTAGGATCAAGCCTTAAATCACTGAACTGCTGAAATAAGAGGCCTGGCATTTGTATGCCTCATTCTGCTGCATTGTTTTAACTGCCCTGTTGTTTCCATCAGGAAAGGTCCATGGAAATTAAACACTTCTTTAAAATGGTGGACTGTTTTACTTTTCTGTTTCGCCCCCACCCTCGTCACATGCAGTTTCGAAAAACTATTCAAGCAATGTTTCGTTTTAGAAGGCTCTCGGTCACAATGACATTAAACACGTTGCATTTTGGGATAAAAAGGGGGAGGCCTTGCACTAATGAGGGCTGATGTACCTACTGGTTCATTCTGCTTCTCTGCACTGTGCGTGTCAATGTGCAGTGCGTTCTGCTGGCAGCCAGACAGGGAGTTTTCCTTCACATGACACGAGAGAGAGAGAGAGAGAGAGAGAGAGAGAGAGAGAGAGAGAGAGAGAGAGAGAGAGAGAGAGAGAGAGA
>JAOYSI010060640.1:0-19119 GCA_025775065.1 Hiodon alosoides
AAAATTGTATTTATTGATAACGGTTTAGAATTTATAGTCATGAGCCTACCTTAAAAAATCCTTTGCATCCCTCGCAAGTACGCACTCCATAATGCTGGCAAGCGGCGTTGTCCCCACAAACAGCGCAGAGACCTTCGTTAGACGGAGATCCCCTCGACGGAGGCGAAGGAACTTGACTGTCCATTAGTTGGTGAGCATGACCGAGCTGAAGCGTGTGAGGGAAGCCGATGCCTGCCTGTTTCCTGATAGCGCTGGGAACAGCGAAGCTCTGGCTCTCTAAGGCACGGTGAGCTCCTGGGGTGTCGGGATTCATGGACACGTGCAGGGGACCGTCGAATCTCATTTGGCAGCTTGACACAGGGGTGCCGGGAGGGGACTGTTTGAATGAGAACAAGGAGAGCCTCGACACTTGGTTCTTTCGCTGATCTATCATGTGAGTGGTAGCCACATAGTTCTGGTGGAAACTGTGAAGTGACCCAGGATCGTCCCACATGTGATTCGGCTGCATCTGGAAGTTTGGTGTGGTTGGAGTATGGGGCGAGGAGGGCTTATAGTACATTGACCCAGTGTGGGACATCATCTCTTCAGACTGAGGAGGCAGGTGGCTTTGCTGATGATAGCTGTGCATCTGGATGTCCTCCACTTTGATAGAGGACTGTTCCCCAGAATGGGGCATTTGGTACAGACAGGGAGGCTTGACGTCGTAACTGGTGTTGTAGTTGTCCATGAATGTGCTGAAGCTAGGGAGAGAAGTCGTGGCTGTGATCTCGGTGTTGGTCAGGTCCATACTAAACTTGACGAACTCAGGTGTTAGGAAGTCGCAGCTGTACTCTCCAGCGGCGTGGTAGGTGTAGCTCTGGGAAGCGGGACTGGCGCCTTGAGGTGAAGATCCATACTGTGCCTGTACGCAGGGCATGGCTGAAAACGAAAGTGGCAAAATGCTAACATGTTCGTATTTCATACGAATTATGCATATTACCGGCAGTTCGAAGTGGCAGAAATTACAATCATATATAATAATACTGAGAAGAAAATGTATGGTTGTTTTAGGAAGTTTAATTTCCACGAAAAGTTTAATAGTTGTTAGTGTAAAAGCGCAATAATAGCGTAAAGACAAAAAATGTAGGTCACTATCCATACCTTCAGTCGAGTGACTGGTTTTGATGACAGTTGAAATAGACAATGTTATCAGGTGTAATTTGCGGGTTGGTTTTCTAAGGAAGCAGCTTTCTTTTGGAATGCCCCTAGAAAATAAAAAACACAGAAAACGGTTTTGTGTGGGTTCCGCTTGTAGCGTCAGTCAAATGTCAACAGTTGGCAACACGTGCGTTTAACATTTAAACATGGTATATATGTAATATAATTTTATTTGAAATTTAGGCAATAGCTAATCAGAAGTATCAGATAAGTTATGTCTGTCTCAATAGAAAGCACAAACTGGTCATATTTGACTACATCTTACTGAAGATAAGATTTAAGGTGTGACATAATAATCACATAACAAATCAGGTATAGTTTCTAAAGTATATGACAGATCGTGTACATTACATTTTAAACAAGGTTAAGCAACAATAAATACTATTCGGGTTTCAAAGAAGAGAAAACAGATCCATTCTAATGTACAACTGTTATGCAGTTATATGTATTCAAAGGTTCAATGTGCCATTACGTCTATTCTTATTAAAATTGAATTTGTCTGCAAGGTTGTGCGTAATAGTTTAATTCTGTACCCATTACAACTAATCCAACGATCTTCTACATACAATTTGAACATGACTCTCTACACCCATAACATATTTCTACTTGGAAACAACTGCAATCATAGACCAAAAGCTATGTCGAACTGTATTTATTATCGTCAAAGATTACCAATTGGTCACTCAGAGAAAAGCCATATAATAAAATTAATTAAACCAATACCTTATATTATCATCAGAAACGACGTTGTCTATCCATGCAGATGAAGTATATTTTCTTTTTAGAAAAAAGCCAAAAACCACAAGCGACGGTAATAGGAATTGAAGAAGTGCGGCTCTCACTGTACTGCACGCGACAAGAGCACAGACTGATCCTTCTTTCCAATGTGCCTTTGTTTATGTGAGCTCCGAAAACCACAGCCCACGTGTCTAAAATTTACACGTCATCGGCATCGTCAGTGACAAGAACCAATCCATTTCACGGCAGGACAAGTCCTCACTGTGCTGCTGGCTGATGTCTTGACGTGTGGCTAAGCGTGTACTGTTAAGGTAGCCCGTGCCCCGTGGATGCAAGCCGTCTTTCAAAATAAAATCAAGAAACACATATGCTACTAAACAATCCAATAATATATAACGAAATGTAAAACTGCAAAGTCTAACGCATTTACCGTGGGATATCGTGCTTTTCTGGTGCGACTCACTTTGACAGATGTTACTCGGGTGTATTCGGCTCTTGTGGGACCCGGTGAGTTTTCTGATGACTTGAAAACTTTCTATTATTCTTTAGTAAGATAACTGAAATTCTAGCTGTATTTTCTTCTTATAGTTAGAGCTGATTTGCGTGTCTCCTAAATTTGACCTCGCCAACAAGTGGGTACGCGCCTCTTTATGTGACTGCAGCTATTTTCCCATCTGTTTGTGTTGTGGTAGCATAAGAGCGCTCATTAACTGCGGAGCAGCGTAGATTGTCGTGGGTGGGCGAAGGGGAAAAGCGATAGGCGAAGGCAGAATAGAGTGTGACGCAGAGAACACTGGCTTTGACGCAACCAACACTCTCGGCCAAAAATAACTCCGCGAGTCCTTTCTTCTAATCTAAGGTTCACAATTATTATTACACCACAGGTCTATTACTGATCCTAAAATTGTATTGCCTTGTACCGGCGATTCAGCAGCAATCGGAAACACCTAAAATAATATGACACTAAAGAAATACGGGTTTATTTTTAAACAAAGAATGGCGATTTTTTTAAGCTCCATAATAAGTACGATAGGGTAATGGTACAATAAATGCGATTTTAATTATTGTCAGTACTTCAGTCAAAGTTATGCTGTGTGAGTGTGTGTGTTTGTTTGGGCGGGGGTGGGGGGATTTATCAACACATTACATATGCTGGATCCAACCAAATGATACTAATAATCCATTACAATGATTTAAATAACGATAAAATAAGTTTTGATTTGTTTTTTTTGTTTTTTTTTAATTTATTGAATTTTGCAACTTGACTAAAAATTCAATTTTATTGAATTTTGCAACTTGACTACTTGACTTGACTTTATTTGACTTGTTCAAATAAAATGCATCACACAACAGAAATTGAAGTTAATAACTTGCATATATAATTCAGCAAGACACATGTTCCTGCAAAATTCCCATTCCGTCAATCCACTTGTACAGCCTGTGTCCTCCTCGTGAAAGATGACCAAATAATTACAGAGCTGGTCAATATTTCATACCTGATTATCAAAAATAAATAAAAAACGTATCTACAGGTTTTCACTTTACAATCGCAGATAGTTACCACTGAGGTGAGCAATTATTTATTCAGGTCTCAAAAGTTGAGAAGGGACAAGCAGTTAAGTAGAAGTGGATCCCACAAATGCAGTGAAGGAAATACACAAATGTGATAAAATAAAGGTGAGGTAGGACTATGGCTATTAGCTAGTGTATGACTGTAACAATGAAGTGAAATTGACAGGTCCAAAAAGGTAAAGCTCTGAGTCTGTAGTTTAGTGGAGGACAAGGCCTCAGTGCTGTGTTTCATTTACATTATGATGTATCCATATGGTAAAATAAACAGTACAGTTTTATTTCCTGTGTCTTAAATTTACACCTGGCAGGCATCCTGGGGCTCTAGTTCTCCAGCACCCTACGGATTGAGTTTAATACAAAAATGGTCATTCAAATGTTCTCTGTTCTTGATGGTTCATGGTAGAAATAGACAATCTACACCACTTTGGTACTTTAACAATATGGTTACCACACCTGAAAATCAGTAATAGTCTTGGTCATTTTAATCAGTCAACTGGTATGTTGACATATTAAAAAGTGTGAAGATAATATCCTGTAGCGACAGTTACATGTAACAAATAACTGAATTATGTTACAACATTGTGCTTGTGTGTACATTTAGACCATGACAAAGTGATTTAACTCTTTTAATCTACAAGAAGCCATTTCATACATTTTCAGCACAAATATGTTCAGCAACTGAATGCATTACATAAAGAGTAACCCCCTCCCCCATTGTGCTCATTCCTGATTTCCTTTTGACTGGAGATAATTGCCAGAATAATGCACCAATAAGCATTCAAATATATTCACCAATCGTCTTTTGTAATTTCTTACATAAGCTATCGCAGTGATCAGCCATATTAATTGATTAATTCTGAATGTGCAATTTATTAAGGTATTTATATATAATATCCTTAATCACTGTTATTCATTTACTAATTACAATTAAGAGTTTAAAATATAATTAAGGAATTTAATTGTCCATTGCACAGTTGAAATACTAAGTGCCTTATTTATATGTATATTTTAATTGCCAATCATAAGAGGGAGCAAATCAAGTGCAATCAAATCAGAGCAATTATTCCAAAAGAATGAATTGTGCCTCACAGTCACAGTAATGCTATTTTATTCATATTTATCAATTTAATATTTATAAAACTACAATCTTTAAAAAAAAACTACAGTGAGCCTCCTGTAATATTGGCCTAGTACTCAAAATGAACCAGAAATGATCATATATTTCCATATACAAATGACTAAGTCATTGTAATTGGAGAGGGAGTGATTCCTATAACTTGGTTATAAATAAATAAAAAAACAGTAAGTTAATATTACTCTTATGATATTTTACACGACTACTAAACAAGAGAATGCATGACAGACATCGTGCATAAAACGTAAGATGAACTCCACATGAAGCTGATTCAGTAGCAAAAACAATAATTAACAAACACAGATATTGCTTTAGGTTTCGATTCTATCATACAGTGCAAGCTTATTCGTAATAGTACAATTATGTTTCTCTTGAAAATACGTCAATGTCAATGCTGTCACGGTTAACGTAGCCAGTTAAAATGGATTTAGTTCAAGCTGAAAGGTTAAATAAACCGTATTTTGTTACGTATAATTAGCACCTCGGTATCCAAACCTGGACGCAACCCGCGAATTGTGTGGTAGCCCGCATGTTTGATAATTTATTAGCGAAAGACATACGTTTTCAGCCCGATGGTTGAAACAACTGGTAAAGTCAATTTATCTAACCTATAAAAAGTCAAAGCAGCATTGTTAACTCAGCATTGGAAAAACAGGTTTATGTTCATACGTTTAAATGTACACTTCACTTAACTCTTAGGGGAGATTAAATATCAATGTGGGTGCAATTATATGCTTTGTTAACTATAGGTCTAATGCATTACTTTCATACAAAATAGTTTACTTACATTACATTTCTGGTGTCTTCGAAAAAAAAGTCAGCTAGCTAGGCAGCCTACATCGTTCTCGGTTACGCTCTAATTTTAAACCATTTAAACCGTCTTTACTCTCTCTATTTTTGTCTGTCAAAACACTTGTCTAGCTTATATACAAAAAAAACAACAAATTAAAAACATGAAAGCTTTGGGTTTAAAAATAATAATAAATCTCGAAGCACCGCCGCGAATAAAGACCACAGCCAGAGCCGAGGTCCTGGGCTACAATCTTACAAGTTGAATAGTTCCGTCGTCCGCAGCATCAGTATCTACTCGTGTCAGGTAGACCAAAAACTGTACGATCAGCTAATAAGGGGCACGTGGTGACGTTTCAGTACCACCCTTAGCAGATAATGGGGATATTTACTCAGTCGACGACCAAAAAAAAATCTAAACCAAGACAGCGAAAGGGGGCATCGTTGTTAGTAGAATTAATGTCGTTGGTCTGCTTATATTGCATTATCTTATCGACTGTAAGACAATGTGCTGTTTTTTTAAAATTTTTATTCTACCGACAGTTATTTAGTTAATATAGCTAGGCATGTAGACTAGATTGTGGTTGTCTATGGTTGTCAGATGCAAGAAAAACGAAAGAAGCTACAAATTTAAATGATTGAACGCAAATTAAAACCCGTAGTATATTGGCATTGGCACTGCAACACAGTTGACGTAAGATTGATAGCGTAGTGGCTAAAATTAAGGCAAAAATGCAAAAGTTCATCTGGAGATGCCGGGGATTGAACCCGGGACCTCACACATGCGAAGCGTGCGCTCTACCACTGAGCTACATCCCCACAGCACACGGCAACATGTAAATTCGGTTGATATTACTATTACCATTTTGAAGTTTGTTTAACATAATTATGTAGAAGGTTTGATCGTCGACTGTCAGCAGAAAACGGGACGTAATCAACGCCATTCACACAGGTGTATTTGTTCGCTAAATCAATTTACGACGTTTTTAAAAGATTACTTTTCATGTATCAGTCACTTATTGACTTTTTAAAAAAATACGTAATGTTCTCTGTAGCTATAACTGCTTTGAATGTAGACTGTGCAAACCAATTAACTTATCGGGCAATCAAAATAGATAACTATAAACTGTGCTTTTGTCAAAAAGTATAGCATACTACTCCATAAGCATGTGACTGTTGTAAATCTACACTGATGTGTCTGCTAGGCAGCTTGCTTCCATCAGTGCTAATTGTTTGGCAAGGGAAAATCTCATTAACAAGTTCTAACATAAGTAAAGAAATATCCAAAATATTTAGGTTGCTAGCTACGTAGATAAAGCTCGATGACGCATACGCGCTGCAGCCATCAAGGACTAGGAGCGGAAAAGCTAAGGGATATTATTTGCTCTCTGATTGTCAAGAACGGTTTCAAATCCGTTCAGTTTAAATCTGGACTGTCCTAAATTACCCAAAGACAGGAATAATATAAATCCTGATCTGAGGAAGCTTTTTTGGCCAAAAAAGTCCCAGAGGGGAAGAGGGAAGCTTTAAAGTAATATGTGTCCTTTTGATATGTCCATGTCCTATGGAGAAAAATAAACAAAAACTCCTTGGTACCTTGGTATTGAAACCCAGCACTATTAAAATGAAATGTCATAAGCAAAATGCTAAACAGGCATATTAATACTGTACGGTCCTGGTTCTCTCTAAGATGCTTTTAGTAACGTTGTACACAATGTGAGAACAAACTAAATAAACAAACAGCCATTACATATGATCTTAATATAATGCACGTGGCTAAATATTTACCATCTGTCAGAGTAAAAGAATGGTATGCCTCCCCACACCAGCAGGATTTTGGAGAATGATGAAAAAGAACGCCTCTTCATTTTATTGGTTAGGGCATATTTTCTTGAAATTTCATTTGATGGGTCCCTACGTCAATCAAAGTTATTTCAGTTCCTGTCGGAGCTACCAATGAATTTTGAAGTTTACATGTAAGCTTTCCCGTTATACTCATTTGAGTACCTACGAGTATCTACTGATAAAGCACCTGGGACGTCTGTAAGTTGCAAAGTCAAGTACTTGTTTTAAAGCTTATTGCTGTGAAATACTAATCACTAATAGAATAATAAAGTTGGCTGGCTGCTGGTTGCTAATATAGGTAGCTTATCAGTGTTTTATCATTCAATACAACGACACGATGCTACCAGTGAAAATATACACGTGCAGCCCCATTCATCATTGTTAGCTGGTCGCATGTTTTATACCTTAATACAATACAATTTTAATAGCATTTGATCGAAATGGAGTTAGCTAGCTAGGAATTACCTGTCAACTATGATTTTCCAGTTAATTTGAAGATTGAATTCCCATTGTTGACTCGATTTTAGATTTATGTTATTAATAAAGGTAGCTCGTTGACCAGCAGTAGTCCTATGGCGTGGTGTTTCGTTGTGACCGCTATTACCTTACTATGACTATTATATCTCATACAACGTTGTAAAGTAAAGGACCAAATACTTTCTATAGAATAGGAATTCATTTCGGAATGAATGGGCGTGTATATCTGTGACTGATCGTTGACTAAGTATAGACAAACAGCCTACATCTACAATTACGGTAACAATGTATTGCGTTTACGTTGCTTCTGAGGTGATAGTTAATTTGTGATTGCTTCCCATTTTGTGCGTTCCGTTTGATAATGGATAGCTTGTTAGTACGAACAAGCCAGTATTTTGGAAATTTTATTTACATATGAAATCCTTTTTCATGTCCAACATTCACAGTGTGGTATTTTCCTCTGTTTTTCTTAATAGCCAGGTCAGTGAGATATATTAAACCCACCATATAAGCAGGTGTGATTCGGCTCTAAACTGAGATAAGTTCCCCAGTGTGAGTATGACGTTTGTCATTGGTGCAAAAGTACAATCTGTTGTTGCAGTTGTTGTGGTGTGTTTTACTCTGCATCAGGCCTGAAATACCGCGGACTCTCAAAGCTGAACACGCACCCCTACTTTTAATTCTGTGAGCCGTCAGAACACTGGTCCCCTGGAGGCACGGTCCCCTGTCTTCCTCCCGTCTCCACATTCCTGCTTTACAAGCATGACTGTCTACTTAATATGCTTTAATGCCTGCTCCATGGAGCCGGGGAGCACTTCATCTCTTTTATACACCTTTATATAACGCGTTGTTAACTAGGTATGCCTCACGGAACAACTTGTCTGGGGCTGGGGATCGCTTCCGTGGAGTGATGGAGATACCTCGTCACCGGTCCCGGTGAGACTGTAAAATGAGGACGTGGGACTTTGTGGCGCGGCCCACGTATATCCGTCAGCAATGAATATTCATGAATCACTGTGCGATGACATGCTCTGTAATTGGCACCTGTATTAGCAATGACTCAGCTAGCATCACAGGGTCTACATATTGGTGTTGGGAGGAGTTATTTAGAAGTTATTTAAAAGTATTTTCGATCGGCTGCCCATTAGGTTGTGGGGAAGTTTGGAAAAAAAGCCAACCAGTTTTAATTTTGAGGGAATTGTTTTTCATTTAAGGGCATGACAGATACATGCATATTCCCTCTCTGAGAAGGATTGCAACATTTGTGAATATCTGCAGCTCAATTGGAATATTAATATTAGTTATCTCTACAATAAATCATATTGTGGCTTAGCATGTATTTTAAGAAATCAAGTAGCAACATGCTTGAGAATCTTCAAACTAAAAGTCATCTATAAATGCACACTGCTTGTTTTTCCTCTGATGTATTTGCTCCTGTGTGGCGGTGTTTATTTCTGTAGCCATGCATTCTAAAGAAAGTGTGCACCCCGGTCCTGCTCAATGCCGTCCTGTAGTGGGCTGCATGCACATGGCTCAGGAGGAATCCTGCAGTCAAGAATTAGGCCACTGTTTGTTGAATGAGACTAAATTAAATGCTTAATTAAATCTTTGTGGTTTCCCCTTTCACTGGGGTCACATCAAAAACGACTGGCTATGAAACATACCCCTATGGTGGAAAAAACACTGATCTCTTTTTCAGCCGGCTTCTCTCTTCTGCGGCTCTGGCCCTCTATTGAGAAACAAGGAGGGCCCTTAAAAGGATTGTGCCAATAGGTCATGTGCTGCAGGTACCAGTGGGTGTGTCCCCCATGCTCCTTGAGAAGCAGACTTCCCCACAGATTTATCCACTTTAACACGTCTCGCCCAATCCGAAACGTCATTGTCCAAATCTTTCAGTGACAAACTCTACAATACCGTTGTGCTGTATATGGTCAGTTGCTAAGCGGATTTGTCGAATTACTATAAAGTGTGGTATATGAACTGCAGTAAAGTACACTTAGGCCATCCCAACTAGCTTAATGGCTAGGTTAATGACCCATAAACCCACTGCAGGAATAATTACAGCTTATTTGCCCATCAACAAATGGAATGGCGAGGTCTTGATAGTCTAGCCCAGTCTGTTTCTGCTTACGTACTTCGTTCAGACTGTACAACAGTTCAGAGTTCACAATAATGTAGTCAGCACCTTGCTGAGCAAAGTTTATTTCCGTGTACGGATCGGAAGTGACTGTGCTTGTGTTACAGGAGGCATGGCGTTTCGAAGGGCAGCAACAGGCACGGCCATGATGGGGGGCGGAGTTCTGGCTGCCCTTTATGGTCTGTCTCAGCTCTCAGACTACCAGCAAGAACAGGTGAGCCCGTCCTGGGTGCTGTGCATGAACGTTGAGTGGCTGGAACATTAGGTTTATATGCAAGCGTGTTAGCAGATGAAAGAGTCGTCTTGGTGGTTTAGACTTTCAGACTCACCTAGAGCTCACTTTTTTTAAATATTATTATTAAGTTATTATTTATAATAGGTAAGGGTTCTCAGTTCCTGAGTGAGTGTAAAGGCACTCGTCTAAGCGCAGACCCAGGTTCAAATCTGGGTCACATTGCCTGTGGCTAGGAGTCCCAAGTGGGTGGCGTTCAATTGGCTGAGGTGGGTCCATGTCACCACTGGGCACTTCTCAGCTACCACGAAAGTGTGATCTCTGTCAGCTGCAGGGCAGTAGTGGGGAGGACGTCCAAGTAAGACATGGCTTTGAAAATGTTTTTGTGTGTGTGTGTGTGTGTGTGTGTGTGTGTGTGTGTGTGTGTGTGTGTGTGTGTGTGTGTGTGTAAACCAAATAGAATAACATATTTTACAAATAGCTTTTCAGCTTTCAGAAGAGAGTAAACGGGCGTAATCGTTGCTGTGCTTAAACTAATGTTAGTGTTCACCGGTTTAATTACCTGCTTGAACAATTAATGTGTGAGATCAGAAGATGTTTCGCTTCCTCGGTATGTGTATGAGGGGAAAAGCTTTCATTGCAAAGAAGAAAAACGATTACAAATGACAAAGTTTACAGTCAGTCGTGGCGCGGGTTTAGTTGAAGGTGAAGTTGTCTGTGCTGCTGCACGAGTCAGAGGTGTTGTGGTTTCTGGTGTTCCACGGTAAATGAAAGGAACAAGCATTCGTTTTCTGTCCATTTGAAGAATCTGAAGCATTTATATCTTCTATGTTGTTTCTAAACATAAGACGGTGCTCTTGTCCTATAGCTAGTTTAATGTTTACGCTGGACGGGTTGTAATAACAACAGATTAATTCAATTGTTGGTTGTTATTATTATTGAAAACTACTGAAATCCACTTTTTTTTGCACTGAAGATTGTATCTGTAGCGTCACTATTTGGAAGAAGCACATGGGAATGGGTAGATGACATGGGATGCAGTTGCCATGGCGATGCGTCCGCTGATTTAATTTCCTATGGTATGGTTTCATGTGGTTTCCCTAACCATTATAACTCTAATGGTTAAGAGTGGCATACATTAGGATTACAAATGACAAAAGGTCAAAATGGTCTAAATACAGTTTTAACACTTTCAAAGGTGTTTTATTCTGATACGTTAGCCTGTGTATATGTTTGAAACATGTATCTGTTTTAGTCTATCAAATCATTCATCTGAATGCTTTTTTTTTTATGCCAGGGAAATGTTTTCTGGATTTGTCATCTGGGTGTTGTTTAATTTTGCTAACATTCAATATTCAGACTTTACAGAGCATAAGAAATCTGAATAAAGAATTTCAGAATCGTACTACTGGAGAATTGTTAAAAAGGCAGCAATGTGTTTTGAACTGGCCAGCATGCTATTGAAATACTGTACACTCGTAAATTGAGGATGCATTCAAAAGGAACCATTTGTGCCAACAACGCTTTGTTTTATGTAATGGGGGTTCGGCCATCTCGCCAAAGTCCAAATGGGTAAGCAGATGGGTGCCTGTCTCCGATGTAAAAGTTGTTTGCAATCGCTAATTCAGAAACCTGGCTGAATGTACCTGTCTGCGTGTCTGCTCTGGTGTGGCTGCAGCAGGGTTGGGGACAGAGAAGTTTGGTTACAGAGTGCAGTGGTCGTCTGCATTTCAAATTCAGCTGCGAGTGCCTGTGCGCTTCACATGATTGCAGGACAACCTTGCTCCTAATTGTCTGTGGTGTTTAGAAATGCACGTCGTTAGAAATAGACGCTAATTATTAGATTTTGTTTGCAAATGTCTGGGTTCATTCACAAATTTGCAAGTCTAATCAAGCGCAGGGTTGGAGAAGATGGAGGTAATCATTTAGAGCGCATGCTAAGTGTAAAATGAATAAAACGTTTCATTATTTCACAAATTTTGAAGGGATAACCCCTCCCCCCCACCACCTAATTCGGTGCAGATCGTTATGCTTTCCTGGAGTTGATTTCCAGGCTGTCTATGATGTAAATTGACACCTTGACTTGCTGTCTGTTTTCCATTGGGTATTTATTTATTAACAAAAGTATAGTTCCCTCTCCAAAGAACTATCAACTCTGACAGCAAAGGTTTGAGATAAAAACAAAACAAAACAAGAAAACCCATCCCAACACGGGTCTGCAGGGAAGAAACACGGATCCTGACATGCTACTCTGCCCCGTTCCCGCCAAAGACTTCAAAGCAGCCACGCCTCCACTGTGTGAGCGCTGGGGCTGAATGATGTCCAGAGGGGGGGGGGGGGGTTGGGTCAACATCCGGCTGCTTCGCGCCTCAGAACTCGGGATGAGTGGAGTGTGTGTGTGACCCATTTTACCAGGCTTAACCGGCTTCTGCTCCACACGTTCGTTTTCACTCTGTCGGGAAGAAAAACCAACAGAAAATTGGGTTGAAGTTGATGAATTGGCTCTTATTTCTGCTGCGTACCCACAGATGCATTTACGCGCGAAGGAAATTTCGAGGCTGTGCATGTTGCTTTAACCCCAGCTAATTACTAACACAGGTGTGCTGATGTCGGTGTGTTTTTGTTGTCCACACATGTGCCATGCATGCTTTTAATGTATGTGCATAACCAATATTTGTTAACACCGCTAAAATAAATTAGCATGTGATTTATAGCTTTTTATTTCTTGGCAGTTGTCTGGCATTGTTTTTGTCCTCAGAAATTGCCTGATTTCTATTTTTCCCGAAATCCATAATGATGTGAATGTCAATGTGTGCATAGTTAAACACAACGTTGCGGGTGTGTAGTTAAACGCACTGCTGAGTCTGCGTAGTTAAAAGTAATGGTGAGGGTGCGTAGTTAAACGCACTAATCAGCCTGCGTGGTTAAACACTGTCCCCGGAGCGGTGTGGTAATTGTGCCTAATGGTGATGGTTTGTTTGCCGGGGGGGTTGTAGGCCCGGCTGGCCCATGTGGAGGCAGCCGCACAGGTGAGGGCGGTCTTCCCGGACCGGCTCCCATCTCGAGAGGACCAGCTCTCTGTCCTGCGGAGCACCAGAGAGTTTGACGTCCTTGTTGTGGGGGGCGGCGCCACGGGGGCAGGTTGCGCCTTAGAGGCTGTCACGCGGAGTAAGTTTTCATTTCATTTTTACTCCTTTGTGAATAGTCACATTTGTTGCTTTGTTGCTAGCCCCCCTGTGGACCCTTGTGACCCTGGTGGGAACGTTGGTCGGTTCTCCTGGAGGGTAATCGTACCTGGCCTGGGGCTTCATTGTACCTGCTGCTGTTTTTGTTTTACACCCTGGGCACTTGCGTTTTCACGGAGACGGCACTCTGTGATTCTGGTGTGCCTCCTGTTCTGTTTAAGCTATGGACTGCTCCCTTCCCTGTTTTTCTCGAGTCCTACCCTTCTGTTCATTCCTGTCTGGATAGGGGCTTTCCGTAACCATTTACACAACGGCGGTCAATAGTGGTGCCATGTCTCTTATTTTTTTATTAGCAGGTCGAGGCGTGTCCAACAGAATGAATAATAAGCTACACGTGGTTGGGCAGTAACGTTG
This sequence comes from Hiodon alosoides, assembly GCA_025775065.1. Taxonomy (NCBI): domain Eukaryota; kingdom Metazoa; phylum Chordata; class Actinopteri; order Hiodontiformes; family Hiodontidae; genus Hiodon; species Hiodon alosoides. The sequence goes on from JAOYSI010060640.1 coordinate 13,722, forward strand.
ATCCTGTCCACGGAGTCCCAGCAACGCCGCTGGATCGTTTTAAATCCAGTCCACGATGCGTAGGGAGGACATGCCCGAAACGGCAGAAAATGTGTGCTACGCGAGTCAGGTTGTTTTTTGGATGGTTTTGTGCTGAGTTTTGGAAGTGCAACTCGCGCACCCGAATCCTATTTGTTTTGCTGGCGCGGCCGCCGTGCCTTTGCCGGGATTTTGAGCGGCACGCTTTTGTTCCGGTCCCCTTTCGCAGCTTCTAACAAATCTTCTGTCCTGGTGTTATGCAACCCAGGACCCATTGTGCTCTGGCCGTCTCCAATCCGCGGAAAAGGGAGACTCGCGGAGGGGGTGGGGAGGATAGCGCAGGACTTGGAGGATTTCGGTAATGGCGAAGACAACAGGCAAAGCCCGGTTGCAGGCTCGGAGTGGCGATGCTCTTGGTCTCTAAAGAGGGCTCCTTCCCACAGCTCCATTACATCTTAAATCAATTATCCGTGCTGCTGGTTAGAGGTTCCTTTAAGCTGGTTTCCCTTTTATCCAGTTTGACTGTCTATTGGCAAAACAGCGGGGACTTGGGTACCCCCTCAGTCCCTCCCCCATTCCTAATCCTCATTTTTCTTTATCCTTTTCAAAACTGGGATTTGGCATCTCTCATTCAGGGGCAACACAGCGGCTGCCAGTGGCGGAAGGGTAAATGAAAATGTGAGGAAGAGTTTAGGGGGAATGTTGGGGGGAAACTCTGGTTCACAAACACGTTGCTTGTGCTGTGCAGCATCTCCAGTGAAAACGCTTTCATTTTGAGTTCAGTCGCCAATCGCGGTCCTTTCTTATGTTCTCTAAAGCGCGCAGAGTCAACCTAAGTCTGCGCAGGCTTGAGCATCTACTGCAAAAACATCTGATTTACACCCTGGAAACACAAGGCGAGATCATTTTAAATGCAAATACTGACTCCAATTAAACTATAAAGAGGTGAGGTGTAACGGAAACCCCCAGACACTCTGGAGTTATATGAAACTGCATTTTAAAATATTTAATAAAAGTGAAAATTTATCCGCTTGCTAATGATTACTTTTGAAATATATTGCCTCTGGCTGACTGCTGATTATTCCACAAACTCCATTTATTTTTCTGTATAAGACAGCATGAATCTGAAATATATCTTATGTATTCAAAACACTTGGACCTATAGAGACCCAAATATCACCCTCTTTCCTGATCTGTTGCCGTGGTTCCCACCCATCACCAGATCTGAAAACCGCCCTGGTGGAGCGGAGCGATTTCTCATCAGGCACCAGCAGCCGGAGCACCAAACTCATTCACGGGGGAGTCAGATACCTACAGAAAGCCATCATGAAACTGGATTACGAGCAGGTAAACGCCTCATTTTTCTGCACGGATGACACTTATCAGTGAAATTCCTGGTCGGCCTGGTCATATTGCCTTATTTTTCCCTTTGCCGTCATTTTTCATTCAAAACAGCTCCCGACATCCTTCAGTGGGAAAGACGGCTCCAGCTTTCTTTTCTTTAAAGTTTATTTTAAAGCATTTCCATAACTTGGTGAGAAGGGGAGAGTGCTGTTGTCATTATCATGATGCAAATTAAAGCCGAAAATTATATCTAATTAATGTGAAAAATAAAGCAACAGGGTCCTCTTTTTCTGTACATTGTTACTGAAGAGTCACACAGGTTCAGGCTGAAATGTCATCGTTTCCTGTTGCATTTCTAGGCCCTTGAGGAGTCTCGTTACTTTAGGGCATTGTTTTTCCTTTTCAGTCTTATTTTCCTATCTGTGTGAACATCCTGGGGTCCTAAAGGTGACATGTAGAGGAGGCCAATTAGTGGGATTGCACATAACTGTTCAGTCAGCATGAATGTGGTAAAGTCTGGGCTTTTGAACAGGACTTGGAGGAAGTGCACAGACAGAAAAGGATGGAGGCACCTTCAGCATGCATGAATGGCCATTCGGTCTGCAAACCGCAGGAGCCACTTTTGCTAATAGACGAGCAGTCTGTGAAGTTCTGGAACGACAGTGCGTTGCTGTTGAGGTGCGACCCTGCTGTGTGTTCCTGTCACTGAGGACACTGTTGAGATATGGTTCTGCTTTGTATTCCTGTCGCTGAGGACACTGTTGAGATACGCCCCTGCTGTGTATTGCTGTCGTTGAGGAAGCTGTGTATTGCTGTCGCTGAGGACACTGTTGAGATATGGCCCTGCTGTGTATTGCTGTCGCTGAGGACACTGTTGAGGTGCGACCCTGCTGTGTGTTCCTGTCGCTGAGGACACTGTTGAGATATGGTTCTGCTTTGTATTCCTGTCGCTGAGGACACTGTTGAGATAGGCCGCTGCTGTGTATTGCTGTCGTTGAGGACGCTGTGTATTGCTGTCGCTGAGGACACTGTTGAGATACGTCCCTGCTCTGTATTGCTGTCGCTGAGGACACCATTGAGATACGGCCCTGCTGTGTGTTGCTGTCGCTGAGGACACTGTTGAGGTGCAACCCTGCTGTGTGTTGCTGTTGCTGAGGACACTGTTGAGATACACCCCTGCTGTCCGTGTTCCTGTCACTGAGTACACGGTTGAGATACGGCCCTGCTGGGTGTTCCTGTCGCTGAGGACACCGTTGAGATACGGCCCTGCTGTGTGTTGCTGTTGCTGAGGACACTGTTGAGATACGTCCCTGCTCTGTATTGCTGTCGCTGAGGACACCGTTGAGATACGGCCCTGCTGTGTGTTGCTGTCGCTGAGGACACTGTTGAGGTGCGACCCTGCTGTGTGTTGCTGTTGCTGAGGACACTGTTGAGATACACCCCTGCTGTCCGTGTTCCTGTCACTGAGTACACGGTTGAGATACAGCCCTGCTGTGTATTGCTGTTGCCGAGGACACGGTTGAGATATGGTTCTGCAGTGTGTTCCTGTCGCTGAGGACACTGTTGAGATACGGCCTTGCTGTGTGTTCCTGTTGCTAAGAACACTGTTGAGATACGGCCTTGCTGTGTGTTCCTGTTGCTAAGAACACTGTTGAGATACAGCCTTGCTGTGTGTTCCTGTTGCTAAGAACACTGTTGAGATACGGCCCTGCTGTGTGTTCCTGTTTCTAAGAACACTGTTGAGATACGGCCCTGCTGTGTGTTCCTGTTGCTAAGAACACTGTTAAGATGGGATGAGACAAGATGGCCCTGCTGTGTGTTGTTACTGATGCTTTTCTGCTTCTCTCTGCAGTATGTGATGGTGAAGGAGGCCCTCCGTGAGCGCTCCAATCTGCTGGAAATCGCTCCTCACCTGTCGGCACCTTTGCCCATCATGCTCCCAGTCTACAAGTAAGAGCCCGCCATCGTGCCTGGGGGTTCCAGGTCGTTTGTCATGCCAGCTTGAGTGAAACGACGATATCTGGGGGGCTTCCTGGTATGTGGAGAAGGGCGTGCGTGCCACGTTTAGTGCCATTTTAAAGTGTGACATTAGCCTCCAACTCGTCAAACCTTCTGAAAACCATATAGAGCTATGTCGTCCGCTGAAGGTCAAACGTGGGATGGTCCTCATCTTTCTTTTTTCTTCTGCTTTTTCGATTCTAGTTTCCCAACTTTGAGTGAACTTCTGGGCTTCGTTTAAGTTGCGCCACGTTATATTACAAGCTTTAATTGCGCCTGACATTTACTGTTCCCTCTGGTGTTTTAGACGGTGCACAGGCGGAGGGTAGGCCTTTGTGTGGCTCACGCAGTTGTATGATGGGACCTGCGTCCGACTATGCGTGCACACACAAGCGCCATCAGAACTGCACAGGCGTGCTCACATACGCATTCACACGGAGACACACTCTCTATCACATACTCACACAAGCAGAACTGCACAGGCACTCGCATGTTCACACACACTCATGCACACACGCTCGCAATCACGTAGAACCATACAGGCACTCACACTAGTCTGTGTCTATTATAATTCTTGATTAGCCTGGTGGGTAATGTACTGTATGTAATAACCCAAACAAAGAGGACAGTAATATATACACTTCAAATCTAAATTGTACATTAATCAAGAAGCATCTTTCTATAAGGGAAACCTTCATTGTGGAATATATTTGGTTATATATATGTTGTTCTGAGAACAACCTACTGAACTTGTTATAAAAATGTTATAATAAAATGTTATAAGCAAAGCAAATGCATCGGGAACAACTCTTAACTCCTTGTCCCATAAAAGCTTTGATCATGCTGCAGAAACCAGTGTATGGAACGTTCGCTCCGATTTTGCATGCAGTGTGAACGTCCCCCCCCCCCCCCCGTTTTCCATAACGGTGATTAATTTCTAACCTGTGTGAAAGGTGGTGGCAGCTTCCCTACTACTGGGCGGGGATAAAGATGTACGACCTGGTGGCCGGGGCACAGTGCCTGAAGAGCAGCTATGTCCTCAGCAAGACCAGGGCACTGGAGCTTTTCCCCATGCTCAAGAGGGACAAGCTGGTGGGGGCCATCGTCTACTATGATGGTGAGTCGACCTAAAGAAGTGCAGGAATGCAACAACAAAGCCACTGTTTCTGACTGTGTATATAAACACTAAGGAACACACTGCAGCCTCGTGTTTGTTCTCATGAGGAGATATAATTATAAGTTTACTGATGTTGCAGTCAATCCAGTTTTAATTCTTATAATGTATTTTTACGAACGATTTTTTCACAATGCTCTGAACCGATTGCATTTTTCAGAAGGAATCGAAGAACCAGTAAACCCTGTGCCAAATGGGAAAATTATTCCCTGACTCCAGAGAACTCCTGGAAAATGATTGGAGACACAGACAGAATAAAGCAAACGCCAAGGAGCTGGCTAGATCGTTTAGCAGCTTCTGTACATTGTGTGAGGTTCGTTCTTGGTTCTTGCTGCCAGGACTGCACTGGATATGATACCCCTCTTCGGATTGGCCACATCTGCCAGGGAGGGACGGGGGGTGGGAAAAAAAGGGCAGAATGTGGTTAGAAAATGTTACATTCCTAGTGCTTCCACATGCATCATTATCAAGGTTAATTAACACATTGACATGCTACATGTTGAGAGTGTATGTGTGTATGCGCATGCATAAATAAATAATTATTTTGTTAAGTATTTATTTTAACAAGTATCGTGCTAGAACACTAAGAACACTAAATTGAGGGTGAGAACGATCATACCTCATCCGTTTAAGTTTTAATTATTAATGTAGTATAAAGTATTAATTTATTATTGACTGAACAGCATCCTGCAGGAAATGTGGGTGAAGCTGAGAGGTCCGTGTCGACACCAGCTCTCCCTCTGTCTGCATTCAGACCCAGTGTGGGTGAGTTGAGAGGTCTGTGTCCACACCAGCTCTCCCTCTGTCTGCATTCAGACCCAGTGTGGGTGAGTTGAGAGGTCTGTGTCCACACCAGCTCTCCCT
>JAOYSI010060684.1:4398-15342 GCA_025775065.1 Hiodon alosoides
TAAATTGCATTCTTGTGTCTGGTAATGAAGGGTTAATTAACATCTATTAACCCATTCCAAGATATCCCCTTTGAAATAGGGCATGAGATTTAGCATATTAGTTACAAACCCAGCTGCATTGCTATGTGAAAATCTTTCAACCCATGAAAATCTCTACTGAGCTAATTAAAATATATATTATTTTTTTTCTCAGCATTTTTAGGGCCTCTTCTCGTCGGTAACAATTTATTTTAGTGATCAAATATAGACAAAAATAATGTCTTAACGCGTTCATAATAAAATTATGAAATTAAAAAACTAAAATTAGTTATGACAGTTCATATTTGGGTCATACCTCCAACGCTCCTGATAGACAAATAGGATTAAACTATTTTTTAAATCTAGTAAAAAATTAAACTTGGAGTGACACCATTTTAATGGAATAAGAATTCTGTGAATTTTCTGTTGTTTTTGCTAGTTAACCATACATATATATTTATTGATATCTTAAACAATGATCATTTATATTTTTCTAACATGGAACTACAGTATTATGAACCCGATCTGAATGATATTATTTCATCAGTTAAGTCAAAAACGAAATTAAGTGTTATTGTTTTCAATAATATTTACATATCTTAAAATTGTGTAACCCCTTTTTTTCTGAACTTCAATTTCCTGCATAATTTCGCGTTTTTACAGGCTCATGGGAAAAGTAGTGCGGTATCGTTTTATTTAGAATGCATTGTGTTTTGTCAAATATAAAAATGAACCTTATCAACCACAATGCTTTTCGAAACACAAAATGTATGTTTTACCTTGCGAAACTGATCTAGCTTTACAGATGCGCGTTTGTTTTGTTTGTATATGTGTTTGTTACGTGTGTATAACCTAGTATCAAATACCAAAATCGTATATTAAATAAACAGCCATGAAAGGTTTCAGGCATTTCTAACTTGTTCCAAGATTGGGTTGGGTCAATAGTTCCGCTTCCTTCCGCCATTGCGGATCTTCCCCGATTCAGAAGATAAAATAATTAAAAGGTACGGAAGGAGAGACAAAAAAAATGATGATCGTAAAGTCCAAAATTTAAGTTGTACTTACTGCACAAGTTATTAGAAATTTGTTGTGGACAGTTTAAACTGTACGGTTCGGAGAGGAGGCGGAGCTAACTTACTGGAGTTTAGTGAGAGTTTGCAGAGAGTTTTGCGGGTGAGTACTGGTCGTAATTTTCTAGGCGATGTAATTTTGTAAACCGCAGTTATGACCGTAGTACTAAAGGTACAATTGAAGTTGTATAAATACCGATCAAGATTTAATACGGTTATTGTGCTGGTAAGATCGTGTAAAATAAATGTGCAGGTTTGATTGTTCAGATAGCTGGCAAGCTATTAAGACTGAATGCTTTGAGTGTCTCGTGCAAATAAATGAACGCAGATTTCTGTTGTGGTGCTAGCCAAGTAACATTAACTTGAGTTCATCAATCGGCGCCTGCTACGTGGGTAGTTTGCTTGTTATGAAGATTATTCAGCTTTATTCTTGGTATCATCAATCAAGGATTGTCTTGCGATTTTCGAATAGTTTTACTTGTGTAAATAATGACAGAACAAATAAGAAAAATGCAGCCCCTAGTAGACATATCCGGTAGAATTAGCAGAAATTCCTTATCATGACGAGCAACTTTGCCAATTCCGCCCATGTTTTTGCCTGGTGTGCGGTAAGTCCACCTATCCAGAGTTACTGGATATATTCATGTGAAAATTGGAGGAGCAGAACTCGTTATAAATATAATTTTTATTGGTAAACTCGAAGCTAAATGTCACTTTTAGGAGATATTGCTACTAATAATTTAGTTAGTTTAGAGTTGAAGGAAGGAAATATTTAAAGTGTTCAACTTCCTTACACCTAATCCAAGTTGACAGGCAGACCAGGTTAAACAGGTTATCATCACCTAACGTGTATCTTGCTGATTTTTAGGGCATCTTGGTTGTGTAGTTTTGTGGTTAGAGGGGTGGTATTAACCTTTTAAGACCACCGATTCATAGATGCAGTCTTTAAAAGCCACGTTCGTTGTGAAAGAGGGTCTTTGGTGTCTGCACTGCCGATTTCTCCCGGCACAATCCAATGGAGAGGGCATGTTGCCTCTCACCAGGAAGCCTTGCTCATAGCTTCCTCTTACAGACGCTGCTAACACAAAAGGCCCCTGGTCCTTCTTCCTGTAAACAGTTCCTCTGTGTGACGAGATGTGACAGGCGCGCATGCACACATATTATTTGAAAAGCCATGTTAGGTAGAAAACCACATGACCAACAGTACATTTTGGATGCTTACTGGAACGAAGATTTTGACATAGTTGAATCCGCCTGATTGAAGACTTTTGCGTTTTTTGCTAACACTTTGCTCTAGCTTTAGACGCAGCTGTTGTGTTTGTCTCGTCAGATTCATTCATTCGAAAAATGAAAAAATTAACTTTCATATAATAGGGGTTTGCAGTGTTAAGATCGCATAGTTAACTGACCCTTTCTGTGACGGTCTTGTTTCACACAGAGGAGATGGCCTACAATGGAAATGGAGGCTTACAATGCTTGTGTTCTCTGGATGGTCCAAGCTGTCCATGAAAGGTTTCCTGCAGGTGGCCGATTTGGTCAGAGTGTAGTAATAATCTCAATACAAACGACAGGAGAAAATGTGGTCTTCAAGAGGTAAAACCACAAATGATTTGTCTGTCTTGGTTCCCTTAGTTAAGATTTTATTTAGTCCAGTGTTGGAATTGATTAAACTGCAGGTTGGTTATAGGTCAGATTTCACGTTTTCCACATCAATCATCTGGACAGTATCTTTTGCCAGCCCTCAGACAACTTTGCAGTGTGACTTGGTGGTGTTGGTTACACATCTGTGCAGAAGGACATTTCCTGAGGCAAGTCACCATCCTTCTCAGTTCTACAGTGCTGCTCAAAGTTCCTTGTAAGAGATCTTCTTGGACCTGCATCATCCTGGAGCTAACTTTTTCTCGGGATGTATAGAGCCGATGCTTTCAGTTGCGGTGTGACTTGTTGTTGTTCTAGTTCTGAGAGAAGTGACTCTTCCTCTCTGAGAGGTATTTATGAATCAGACTTCAACCCATCTAAGCAACGCAGCCCAGGTGCCTTGTGAGAGGACCAAGAGGGCAAGGCAGTGCGGACAGCCATTCCAGAGTGCCTCTGTGTTTACGCTTTCTGACCTATAATTTTATGGGGCCGACGGTTGCAGCCCTAACAATTTTGAATAGGGGTTAATAATTGTTTTATTTTATTGCCATTTTTATGTAGCTTCATTAATCTGCTTGGCTATAATATCCATGTCCGAGATCTATATTGTTCCAGGCAGAATAAATGTTCATTTTGACACCTTGTTAAGCCTTACAGTGGTTTTAATTCTGAGCACCTTGCCACCTTTATTGTCTAGTGTCTCCTGGGGAGTTTCTGGAGACATTTCACTTTTTACTTCGCCTTCAGTTCTACATCTGTCTTGGGTGTAACTGTGTTTGTTTTCTTAAACCTCTCGCCTAAAGGAATATTTCATAGGAATTGGGATTGTTGCGATAGTGATTCTTCTCGGTTGAAGTGGATGAATTGCGGGTTGTCCCACAAAGCACCACTTCACTACATGTGTTGTCCTGACCGTGTTGATGCCCATCTGAGCTATGCACGGGCTATGATTGACACCCCCCCCCCTCCCTCCAACTCCTTGATGCGTGCACACACCCTATACTCCTCACTTTGTGTCAGCGCTGCTGGTCCTCGTTTCACTTGACACGCTACTCCACGCCCACACCCAGGGCTTTGTCATTCCTTAAGATCATGTTGTAACTTGACTGCCCATGACTGTCTCTCCACTACTTTCCAGAATGTGCTGTAACGTTGTCTTGGTGCTGTAGTGATTGCTTTTATAGCAATTTGTTTTTATACCTTAGTTTCTGTGGCCAGGATATTTATAAGGATACAGGATACTGATAAGGGCTTCAAGTGCCTTGAGGTTGGTGTGGATATGATTTTATTTATGCCTCTGATCCCTGACCCACGTGTTGACACCCCAAAGGCCACCTGTGTCTACAAACTGGGCCGTGTCTGGAATGACCTGCAGAGTGGATTGCAATGCTCCTCCCCCAGAACCTACGACCCCATGGGCGGCCTTGTGGGTGGCTTTCTTTTGCGTTGCTGTGTTACTGAAAACATGAACAGACTTGCAGTGTCCAATTCCTGGAGAGGTATGAGCGGCGTCTGCTGGAACATGCCCTCCATAGCTGTCTGAGAGAGAAGAGAGGAAGTGAGCGAGAGGGAAAGAGAGAAAAGGGGCCCGTCCAGAGACGAGGGAGAGGGACCCATTCTGCACACTGCTTCTGAAGTGGGATCTGCTGGACTTTACCGGGGCTCTCAGGGTGAGAACGGGCGATCGCCGATATCTTCTCTCTCTGTTGGGTGGAGATTGTCGGAGTGAGGTACCGTGGGTGCTCGCTAAGGTTTCCGCAACTTCAGACACCCACAACTTCCATAAGTTCTGTCGCTGCGGCTTGGCAATTCGGTAAGATGATGATGATGATGATCATCATCATTTTTATTTGTATATCGCTTTTTCATTTTACAAGAACATTAGAGGCGTTGTTTGATGAATAGCAAGTGGTTTTTATAAAACATGGCCTAAACCTTCCATAATAGATCTAGAAGTTTTCCTTTCCAAAGTTATTTGAATTTTGAACAATTCCTCTTTCAATGTAAAGGACTCACTATGTAATAGTCTCCAAAGCTGAAATCTTAGAAGCTTATCTGTCCTTGCCATAAGTCGGAGGCTTCATTTGTCTTTATATATCCTTCATAGTCGTTAGTGTTTATATAAAAAATGATTTAAATCTAATCTGATACACCTTCTTTAATTATCAAGGGTTTATTCTGTAAATGTACTTATCCCCTAGGTTTTTTGGGTTTATTTAATTAAAATCAGGGGTCTCAAATCCCCAGGGTCTGCAGGTTTTCAAACTCTCTCTTAGTTGGCGTTGGATTCATTACTGGAAAAGCCAGCTGAGATGGCATCAAATTATGAATTAATTTAGGAACGAACCGTGATGCCAGTGAAACTCATTACAAAACTCAAAATTTCAAATGAGCAAATTCATGATAAGCTTGACAGCAGGGACATTAGATAGTGCAAAACAATTGGTTATGAGTAGAAAAAATATAATTTTCCCCATATGTTTTGTCTTAAGATGCCCTTTTTGGAGAGAAACAGGAATACAGTAGCTTATAGTAATTCATTGCCAAAACACAGCCCTGTCTGATCCCTTCTGAGTGAGAACAGTGGTACCATGCACAGAGCCATGATTGCACAGGGGTTTGCTGAATGTGTTGGCATCAGGGACAGTGGGCCTTTAATAGTTTCACTGGGGGCCAGGATGCGTTGCAGTAGCCACTGTAGTATTTGCAGGAGGTGTAGTCTTAGCTACTGCGAGGCTCATACACCCCCACACAGAGCAAGCTGAAATGTTCTCACTTCCTGTCTCACACCTCCCTTAACCCAGTTAAAATTTATCACACCCTTCGCCTAGCGAACCGTACTTGCCTCCACCAGAGCTTGACAGATATGGGCAATCCCAGGGAAGGCGTCGTCCTCCACTCGCCGCTTTGTGGCCGCAAGGGCTGAACCGCCTGCTAGGTCTACAGTTGCTACCGTAATCGGGGCCACCTGTGAAACTATGACTCACAATCTGTTACGCTAATGCTTTCGTTTGAGCTGACAAGGTCTGATATGGTAAGTCTCAGATGTGTTTGCGTGATCACTCACAAGAGATTTGTCATTTTACAAATTATTAAATAATCATGACCGTTTTTTTCTTTATAACTGGCACACTGTTGAGCAAAATCTTTATCTGCATTGGTTGGTGCAGTGTTTATTAGGGTTCTGCTTTGTGTTGCTTTGCTTGCGGGTCACTCAACTGACCAAAGGCACAGTCCGGCACAGCTGTGATTTACCGATTTAGTAGCAGTGAGTGTCTTCGTGTGTGTTTGTGGGGAGTGGACAGATCACTAGCCTCCTGCCGAAAGGAGAAGCGGCGCTTCTGACTGTGCCGAGTGCCGAGGCGAATGCTGTGAACAAGGAAATGACGGCGGTTAGCTGTGGTCAGAGCGTGCGCTAGAGCAGGCTGTCGAGTGCAGGTTTCTAAAGGTTTACCTTATTAGGGCATGTGGCGACAATGGCTGCAGTCTTCCCATCTTCTGCATCATGGTCGCCAACCCTTGCAGGGCATCCACCGGCGAACGCAATTCATGTGGTCTGTGACGCGACTACCTCCCGCTGGGGCAGGAAGAGGGAAGCAAACTGGAGCAGTCTTGCGTCAGACATCATTGCCTCTAGTCCTGTGTGATTGTCGGCCACAATTCTTTTCACTGTGATAAATAGGTGCCACACACCTTGGAGACCTGAACCCCTCCTTTAGGTTCCCTCAGACTTCCTGTTGTGTTGTGGGTAACATCTCCCCTTCTCCCCCTACTCTGGGAGGCAAAGCACCTCCTTGTGGCTCCAGGGCAAACTGCCATGCGCAACAATAGTTACTGAGAGGGAAGTGGTCCACAACCTACCCTGCTTCTCCTCCTCCGCCTCCCTCATCTGTCCTACGCCGGCTGTCTGAAACCCATTAGCCGTGTCCCCCAGTGGAGCTCCCCATTCATTCCTGGCCTGGTTGAAGACCCTCGGGTGGTGGAGGGCCAAGAGACACACCCTTGCCCCCTCGGGAGGGATTTTGTCCTCCGTCATTTCTTCACTCTGGTCGTTCCAGCAAAGACCTGAGTAGGAGGGAAAGAACCCCGACAAGTAGATTTCTCTAGCATCCCCTGGAGTTTAGAAATGTAGAAATATTTTTCCCCAAATCTTTATTTGACATGCATTCAAAGTGAGTGCGGTGAACGGTAGCTAATTGCATCGATACTTTAAACACATGACTAGGCATGTCGCAGTGAAGTAGATCGTGGGAGAGGGGCACAGGGTCTGGCTAAAGAAAAAGGCCTCTGCTACTGGCGTCTAACAGTACACTCTCATGCTTTGTGGAAGCAACTGCAAATGTAAGGGTGCAGAGGGCAGTGTCTTATACCAAGACTGCTGGTGCCTCAACTCCTGCTTCCATTTTGTTTTTGTTTCCTGTTCATAAAAAACGGGGCAAAGGGTCTGTGAAAGGGAGAATTTTATGTTGGCCAAAGTGGTTGTTCTGAAAAAAGAAAAGTAGGCGGGGTAAAAAAAAAAAAAATAGTTCAACACAGGCACTTTTTTTTTTCTTTTTTAGAGGAAGTATTGACTCCTGGCAGGCTCAGTCGTTAAAGGCTCTTGCCCAAGTGCTGACTGAGCTGGTTCAAAACAGCTTGTGTGATTATTTGGTCATGACAGAAAGAGCGCAGAAGCTGGGCTCGGGCTTGGGTGGGTGATACTCAGGCTTGGGTGGGTGAAATTGGCTCGTTTCTACTTGCTTCCCAGGCACCTGCAGGCTTAAAGTACCGTAGAGTGGGAGGTGCCGCCTTTCCAATCAACACTGAACCTTGCATGCGTGTTGTGTAGCCTGCTGTGTGGATAAGAGACGGGTGGCCTAAAGGCAACTAGGATTAGAGGAGCCTAGTTGTACTTCCTCACCCACCCTGTGTGTGGTGGTAGTAGTCGAGATGGATTAGCACAATTACCAATTAACAAATCTGTAGAAGCTAAAAATAAATAAATGTTTCAGTGCAGGGCTTGTGGATGTTGGTCTATGGGGTTGGTGTTGCCGAGAGGGGAACGCTGTGGATGCTGGGTAGCGTTTTCTCTCTCTCGCTCTTTAACCATGGTTTGCCAACTCCACATTGGCCACGACTCCCCATGCAGACGGGCCAGCTCTCTGCAATGGGCTACAGATGTGACCCATTTCGTCAGTTTGACAAAATCTTTGAGATTCAATTATTTGTCCACATATAGGCCCAGCTCACCCAATGTGACGCTGTTGGGTGTTTGGCCACCACCTGCCGCACCCTTCAGGGGTTGGGTATGCGGTGAACAGGGGTCTGAATCTGTTCTCTGATCCTGGCATGGAGTTCCAAACCAAATATTTCTGGTGAGGCTGCTTTGTATGCCTGACCAGGAATCCTCCAGCTGAGTGAGCGATGGCACTGTGCACAGGATGAACATATTGTTGAGTGAACTGTTAGTCATTTTTGTCTCTCGCCACATCTCTCTCTCTCTGCAGGACGGTCTCTGCCTCTCACACTCCCCCCTTCCCCCACTGGCGCAAGCCCCCTGACATGTCCGATAACGGAGAGCTGGAGGACAAACCCCCTGCCCCACCTGTCAGAATGAGCAGCACCATCTTCAGCACCAGCAGCAAGGACCCCTTGTCAGCCAATCACAATTCAAAGCCCCTACCCTCTGTGCCTGAGGAGAGGAAACGCAGCAAGATCATCTCCATCTTCTCCGGAGCTGAGAAAGGTCAGATGGGCAGAAAAACGATGCAGCTGTATCATTTCTGCTTTTTATTTTAAGTTTTTTATTTTAGCTTCTTGGTCTGACATTTACTTGCCAATGACAACCCGACAGTCTCTGAATGTCTTGTGATAGTGGAGGGTTAGTCTAATCCCTTGAGTATCAGCAGCTGTCGTTGAAAATGTTAAGATTTGATAAATTGCTTCGATAAGTGTTTCCCGATTACTTAACCCTCTCGCAAGAAACCCAACCTTATCTGACCCACGTCTGTTTGCACTCACAGTCGGCAGGAAGAAGGATAAGGACAAGGAGCGCCCTGAAATTTCCAATCCCTCTGACTTTGAGCACACGATCCATGTTGGCTTTGATGCCGTCACGGGGGAGTTCACGGTGAGTGACACACCTGACGCCACACTCATTCTCCCATAGTTCCTCAGAATCCCTGTCTTTTGCAAACCTTGGTCACAAGGATTCCTCCAGCTTTCATTCAAATGGCATTGTCTCGTTGCACCCAGATCACTATACTGCTACCTTCCCCCGTTGGTTTTTAAATGACTTGGAGCAGTTATTTAAGAGACATGATGGAGTAGTTTATAATGAGATGCTCCCACGCTCTCATCTTGTTCATCTCCCATCTGACACCCCCAGGGCATGCCAGAGCAGTGGGCACGCCTGCTCCAGACCTCCAACATCACCAAGTCTGAGCAGAAGAAGAACCCTCAGGCCGTGCTGGACGTCCTAAAGTTTTACGACTCCACCGGCAATGGCAGGCAGAAATACCTGAGCTTCTCTTCCTCTGGTGAGTGTGAGTGTGAGTGTGAGCGTGGGTGTGCCTGTGTGTGTGTGTGTTTGTGTGTGTGTGCCTGTCTGTTATAGTAGCAGAAATATCTCTCAATTCTTACGTTTTATACAAATGTGACCAACTTTTGACTTTGTGGTAGCAATAACCTTGCACAGTACCTTATAGTGTTAGTGCATATTTTTTGTGCTAGGCATAATTTGCAACAAGGGCTAAGTAAGCAATGTCATAGGGCGAATTTCCAAGTAAGGGGAACACCTGCAGTGAGTGAAGTCTGTTTGATGTGAATAGATTCACTCTTGGCTAATCTTGTGGTCACACCTAGGAACGGTGCAGCTGACCCCCTTCCTCTCTCTCTTTCCTCCCCACAGATAAAGCTCAAGCGGTGGGTGCTCCATTTATTCTTCCGACTTTCCTTGGAACCCTCTGCTTCCCATCCGCAGTCTGTCATATTCTTCCTCGTGTTTGGACTATTCCCCATCCCTTATGTGGCGTTCTATGAGACCAGCAAGCTCTGAGCTAAAACTGTCACTGTAGTCTTTGCTGCTTGTATGGCTGAGGGGCTCTTTTTACATTGTGAAGGATACCTCTGTTACAGAAGCCGGGCTCAGAACCGTCACCCTCTAACCTCGCAGAGGACGACGAGGATGACGAAGCCCCTCCTCCCATTGTGGCGCCTCGTCCAGACCATACCAAATCGGTGGGTTTATGGGTTTATGGTGGGTTTAACCTCTTCCAGGGTTGTCAGCTGAGCGTACGGTTGGGCTTAAGTGGGGTAGGCGCTTGCATAGGCAGGTGTTGTGTAACTGATGGACTCCACGCTGTCCTATCTCCGCAGGTGTACACCCGCTCTGTCATCGACCCCATCCCGGCCCCGGCCACCAGCCCGGACGGTGACGTCGCATCCAGGGCTGCTGACAGACAGAAGAAGAAGGGAAAGATGACAGATGAGGAGATCATGGAGAAGCTGAGTACGGTTCTCTTTGACTGCCGTCTTTCTAAAACTAGAGCTTGACAGTCCTTGAGTGCTGCACATCTGGTGTACCCTGAAAGGATTGTCCTCATTGTTTACATGAATACTACTTGAAGGTTGTAGGTTATTGCTTATTTAAGGTTCACCTCTACAAAGGTCAATTAAGAAAAGATATGATGATGGACATGATGACAAAATGGTTTTGATTTTTTAACTGCAAGCCTCATGTAGATCAGAGGCTTCTGATCTGTAGGTAGTGTTTGAAAGCCTTTTTTGTCCTTGTAGGGTCCATCGTCAGTATTGGGGATCCCAAGAAGAAGTATACACGATATGAGAAGATTGGACAGGGGTGAGTGCTGTCCTTTTACGTGTCTGGTCATCTGCTTTTGTTCTGAAATGATCATAATTCTGGCCCTGGGTGTTTTCCTGCCAAGGTTCCCGGTCACCTGTTTGATTTCCAGCTGTTCATTCACCTGTCTGGATTTGATCTCTTTAATTTAGACCTCAGAGAAGTCTTTATAAGTAGAAGTAATTATAACCCTGCAGCACTGTACTTGGGCACCCCGTGCTCTGTGATTTAAGCGCCACTGTGACCTGATCTCTCTCCCCCCAGGGCTTCAGGAACGGTGTACACTGCCATCGATGTAGCCACAGGGCAAGAGGTGAGCTGTGTTTCCTATGCTTCTGCTATGTGCCAACAGGACCAGTGACCCACACTAACGGTGGT
>JAOYSI010060703.1:0-19715 GCA_025775065.1 Hiodon alosoides
CATGGCTAGGTGCTTGATTTTATACACCTGTGGCAATGGGACTGAATGAAACACCTGAATTCAATGATTAAGAGGTGGGCCCAATACTTTTGTCCGTATAGTGTATGTATCTTCTTGCTTTGCGTTGTTACTGTGTAATGTGTGCTGCATTCCAGGAGAAGCCATTGTACGTTCAATTTTTTTCTCATTTATGTCTGTTTTTTTTCCACCACAATCTGGAAAAAATCACTTTTAGTTTGTGAAATGCGAAATATCAAATAAAAATTTTATTTAAATTTGAAAGATAGTAATAAATGTTTAAAACAGAAGTTATTCCTTCTCAAAGAAGCCTCCCTGTCAACACTTTATATGTAAAACCAATTAAACTGATTTGTGTGCATTGGGAAGTGTCCTACAGCCGAGATCTTCTGCACAGATAGAAAATGATATCATAAAAATCAAATGCAAAACCTTTTATATATGTAGAGTTTGTTATATATCTAAGCTGAAGAGGAGCTCTTGCTTGAAAAGCCCTGTTAATGAGTTTTATATCATTATCCTTGTTTTGTTTTTTTGTACATCTATTGCTCATTTTTTATTACATATATATATATATATATATATAAAATGAATCCTCAAGTTTTTTGATTTGCCTTTTTTATTTAATTTCTTATGGCCAGCATTATTAATTTTTAAGCAAGGTATCAAAACAACCTGCAGGACGCTCTAAACAGTATTACAACTCCCCGCCTTTTGCAAGATCTTTTACTTGAACGTTATCCATTGAGCAAAACTCAGACTACCCAGTGCCAGCAGCCCGTGCCAACACATTAACGCGGCAGAAGAAATTCTGTCTTCTGATTTTCATGTCTAGAATTCGGCTGTATATGAATAATTTAAAATATGAAACACCAAAAACATTTGCTCTTGTAAAACATTTAAACTTATATGTATAAATAATCCTCTTTGTGTGCAACACATTTCTAAACTTGCTAGCCATTTGCAGGCAAAAGCAAGAAGTAAAACAAGAATGTAAAACTCATTCATAATTCAATAGGAGCTTTAACAAGAGCCTCCTATTAGGGGCCCATTTCAAAGCCAGAAAGAGCCAGCAACCAGTTTTTGGCATGTCCCTATAGAGTAGGCATATCATGAAATACCCCTATATTTCTTTCACTTAAGACCAGCTTATGTGAAGGCACATATTTACCAACAGCCAACAGGGGTTAAGGGGGGGTTACAGGAGAATTCTGGGATTGTGTTCTGTACTCATTATAAAGAATTTGCCATCTAACTGTCTGGTGAATGAGAAGGACCATCTCCGTTAAATCCCCCAAGGTCCCTCAGTGCATTTATTATCTCTCTAACTCTGACTAAATTACCAAACCATTTTGAATTTTTTTTAATGTTCTCTTTTATTTTCACAACAAAAAAAATGAATGTAATACATCACCAGTGTAAGTTACATAATACTTTACCAATGCGTGTTGCTTCCTCCAATGTGTTCTCCTAGTAAGATGTATAGTCAGAACTACTGGCTCTTCTGGTCTCATGGGAAGCGGAGATATAGCTCATTTTAATGAAAGAGCTTCGGGGGCGGGGGGCAGTGGTGATGGCTCTGATGACACATTTGTGCCAAAGTAAATGGACCAGGGAGATTGGACAAAAACAGAATAATTCAAAGGCCCTGTACAGACAGTTTCACCCAGCAAGTGCAATTCAAGTAGGACCTGTAATCAATCATCAGTTACCGTGTTGTTATATTTATCATGAAGGAGCACAGCAATAAGATTCATACAGAAAGGTATAAATTATATTAAAATGTTTTATTGTTCCTGTCATGCATTTTGTGCATGTAGAAAGAATTGTGAGAGATCAAATTCCTGAAATAATACTTAAAGAAATAATACTTTAAAGAAAAGTAACTTTGACCTTTGACCTGGCAGTAATGTTCACATAAAAAGAAATGGACATGACGACACTGTAATGTGGGATAACATGAATCTGTTGAAAGTATTTGGTGGGCTCATTTACTTTCAGGCTTCAATATCCTAATATAGGTCATATACAGGTCTTTTAAGGGTATCTTTAATTAATTAAAAGAATAATGTGTACCTGCAGACATAAAGTAAACAATTCAGTGTTTGGTATAAATCAGGTAGTGTGAAGAAGCTATGGCCCTGCTACAGTGTTCTAAGTTGCCAAAGCATGAGTACAGCTCCCAAAATTGCTGATAAATTTTGAACAGAAAGATGGTGACGCTGTTATGTTTGAGGGTGGGAAAGAGAGCAAAAACGACTGGTCAGAAAACAAACCTACCTTTTCTGTTGCCCTGGGAAGATCAAAAAGGACAGTCCCTGGAGCAGTGTCTAATAAAGTGGTGCAGCGTATCAATACAGTTTACCACTACAGTATATCACTACAGTTTACCACTACAGTATATCACTACAGTATACCACTACAGTTTACCACTACAGTATATCACTACAGTATACCACTACAGTTTACCACTACAGTATACCACTACAGTATATCACTAAAGTTTACCACTACAGTATGTCACTACAGTATATCACTACAGTTTACCACTACAGTATACCACTACAGTTTACCACTACAGTATATCACTACAGTATACCACTAGAGTTTACCACTATAGTATACCACTACAGTTTACCACTACAGTATATCACTACAGTTTACCACTACAGTATACCACTACAGTATATCACTAAAGTTTACCACTACAGTATGTCACTACAGTATATCACTACAGTTTACCACTACAGTATGTCACTACAGTATATCACTACAGTTTACCACTACAGTTTACCACTACAGTATATCACCACAGTTTACCACTACAGTATATCACTACAGTTTACCACTACAGTATGTCACTACAATATATCACTACAGTTTACCACTACAGTATATCACTACAGTATACCACTACAGTTTACCACTACAGTATACCACTACAGTTTACCACTACAGTATATCACTACAGTATACCACTACAGTTTACCACTAGATTATACCACTTCAGTGTACCGATACAGAAGCAACTGTATACACAACAGTTTACCTCTACAGAAGGAATGGTATACACAACAGTTTACCACTACAGAAGCAACATTATACACAACAGTTTTCCACTGCAGAAGCAATCTATCAGTTGACTCTGTTTCCAACATTCGGAATGGGCTGTGTCAAGTGTATCTGATATGAAAAATGTGAGTCTGTTATGGAACATCAGGAATGCATGGAACCATCACCATAGTGTAAGCACCATTACTGAGAAACTAACAGAGAGGGAGAGGGAGAGGGAGAGGGAGAGGGAGAGGGAGAGAGATGGGACCTCAGTGGAACTGATAGTGAGTGTCATGTAGATGGTGTGAGATCGCGGTCCATGAAGAATACAGATGAATATGAATTGTGCATTAACAAGTTCATCCATTAATGCCGTTGTGAATGACACTAATGAGAGAACTAACTGTAGGAAAATGGAAAATGTGCCCTTGTTGAGTTCCTGCGTTATCATTTGAGACACATTTTATAATGTGAGAAAAAATAACAGAGCAACGGGGCTTAAGCAAGGCTTAGCAAATATTGCCAACTGTAGATCTCTGAGGGAAGATAAATTAGATAATCTTCAACTTGGCTATATACGAGAAAGATTAGCTGGTGTAAATATCAATCTTTACCTCTTTTATACTCCATAAAAGCTGGAATTGTGCTACCACTCATTCAGTCAAACGATGAAATGATTCGGTGTGATTTCAGAAAAGACTTGCATCAGTTGCATGGACGGTGCGTAAAGTACAGATTCCCGGGCATGAACGTGCTACAGATAATGAGGTGTAATCACCGGCCGAGATGAATGTGAGCGAGACACAATTAGTGATCACAGAGCGTAGATCCTGAAATTAGCAATGTGAATGAAAACGTTCTTTACCGTTCACCTTACTGTGAGGCGACAAGCTTGCTTTTTAAAATATTAATTAATGGAATGACTGCATCATTAATCATAGCCTTCTGCATAGCTGTTGCCCTTGGAACATTCCTTTCTATTGTTTTACGTTAAGTACTTTTTTATTGATGGAAGTGACAAGGAGAACCCTATTATATATAATCTTTTCAGAACGGAGTCCCCCAGGTTGCCTTTCCTTGTAGAACAGGCAGATAATGCATGCCTTTAGATATAATAGCACGGGCCCAGTGCAATGGAGCAGACACAGCCATTTCAGCCATTTCCACCCCACTACAATTAGAGTGGTCCACGCATTTTCACTGGTCAGGATCAAACAGAAATTAATGGTATAAATGAATAAACACCCTTCAACATTCCATTTGAGACCCTCATAAAAGGTTAATGGGTTGGTCCAAACAGCATGGCCAACTTATAAAGTTTTAGCTAAACAACTAATTCCCCTCAATAATTATTAATAACATTGGCATCACTTATTACAGTCGAGCTAGGTAGCTTTTGCCAGGTAGCTTTTTAGTGAGACAATGGGTAGCTGGGTAGCTAGCTTGCTACCTAGCTATGTCTAATCACGGACTCTTTTGCATATGTAACTTGTACCTTAGATTCCAAAATCAGATTAACTCAATAGCCATTACAGTCAAGTATGAGAACTGATGCCATTTACTGCCCATGTATAAAACAAACATTTTGGATTATTTAAAAAGGAAGAAATGGGGGGACGTAAACTTACAGCTTACACCACAGAGAACAATGGCATGGAGATAGCAGACAGAAAGCCAGGAAAGCCATCTATATATAAAATGCTTTCCAGGCTTTCCTACGTAATAGTTACGTTTATTTTAATAGAAATATTTGTCAACAAGACGTATGTTGTGTATCACCAGGAAAACATTTTGCACAAAGAATAAAAAGATTTCTGAATCTAAAATCTGATTTGAGATAAATTTGGACTATAAAGTGTCTGCCTCTTGATGCTAAGCTGGATTTAAATTCTCCCTGAATTTAACACTGGCAATGCGGGCCAAGGGCAATTTACTGGCCGTGTAATAGCAGTCTTTGAAAAAATTCTTAGATGGTCTCAAAAATTCCTTCTAATCTGATGACACATTGATAGATTCCTGTACTTCAGGCTGTACTGTCGTCACAATTTAAATGATGAAAAATGCATTCTGTGGGATCAGCAAGGTTTCAAACAATCACTGCCAAAGTGAATTCTTTGCCATATCTATAAGTCATTTTGTTTTATAGGTCATTAGGATCTCCAGAGAGCGATTGTACGGAGACCAGGGCTTTCTGTCTAAATTAAAATGTCAGCAAAAGAGAAATAGAACAAAACAAGGAATATACAATTAATTACAAAGCCATAAAATCCAACTACAAGGGAGGTAATGCTGCTGTCGTCATAGTAGTTTCTGATTACAGCTAACTGGGTGAGTAAACATTATACTTATATTTACATTGCATATATTGGATAAGGTTTTGAATGTAATTTTGTTTGTGTGTATAGGATGTGCCTTTTTTTGTGCTTACCGTTACTGTTAGAGCCTGCACCAAAATGCAGTAAATTGGGCATGTCAAACAGCTCAGGCCAAAAGGCCCTTGCCTAAATCATAGGGTCTGGATTTCGCTGGTTTGAATCAGCTTCTGAGTTTCTCCTGGTTCATTGCTACCCAGCGACTCCAGTCGGCTTCTCAGGCAACTGACGGCTAACATTGCTTTTGGGAGAGATGTGCCTCTTCAATCTGTGCTGACCCTCTCGTGCGGGCCGCAGAGCCTACATTGTGTAAAATGATGGATCTCTCAACGGTGATAGGACTACTCTTTCTACTCAACCCTCCTAATGTGTGGTGGCAGGATTTGCACTGGAGAGGTGAGATAGATAAATACAACTGGTGATTCCAAATTGGAGAGAAAACAGAAAAATCATTCTCAATTCCATATTTATGGTTTAAAACTAATATTATGGAACGTCTGTTCTGGGAGGCCACTGAAAAAAATTCTGAGATACTGGAAATTCCAAACAGTCTTTATTTAGTGCAGTGTGCCATTAATTAATGCTAAAAATAACCAAATCTGCACAGGTGACCACTGATCGCATAATATTCTGTAAGTAAGAAAAATAACACTAAGCTATTTGCTTTTCAAATTTTCATATTATATGGATAACGATTAATTCACTCATGCACTAATACTCAACCTACACCTGGTTTACAAAGACACATATTCCGGAGAAATGGGAATGGTGTTTATCATATATTATACAGTTTTAGACCATATGTCAAAATAGATGTTTGCCAGAGATCTCCTCCAAAATAAAATACTTGAATGTCTTCCTTACACAGATGAGTCACAATGCTTCCCTTCCTTTGCCTTGTGGTTTCTCCACACTTCCCTGCCTGCCTGACTGGCCTCTCTGGGGACACAACTGAATCTCTGCCTCGCTTGTCCCTCATGTGTGATTATCTGACCCCTTCAACTCATTACAGCCACTCACAAACCTCGGGACTGAACTGCTGGATCAAGCGTCCCATTAGCCTTTGGGAAACATTAAATGCGGGTTATTTCTGTTGTAGTCATATTCCTTGTTCCAGCACCATAGCCAGAAAGCAGGAACGACGCTGATTATAGTTTTGTTTGCTTAACTGTAGGCTAATACATTTAGATACTTATGTTATTTCCTTATAGTAGCCTATAATGATTAAGATTAAAGACCAAATAGAATAGGAATTTACTTTACAAGCCGTGTACTGGTTTACAACTCACCGCTACTTTCATTTTGAATTCAATGTCAGTCCTCATTTAAAACAACAAAAAGACACAAGGTTTAACCTTTTACTTAGGAAATTTAGCAAAGTGGATGGGTAATCCCTTCTGACCGTAAATGCGAATAACAAAAGGGGCCCACTTTGTTGATTTCAAAGTTAAATGTAATTTAAAACGACATGGCTTTTTACCTATCCCTCGTTCACTTTTAAAAAGATGTGTTACTGCGCAGATCTGGAAAGTACACTCTTTATTTCTCAGCTAATTATGACAGTCGGAGAAAATACATACACGGTTGCTAGAGCCATGCGATGTCGAGGACTGGGATCCAGTTCTAATGTGAGGAATTCTGCAGAGGTGTATGTCACTGTCCTGTTTCCTCGCAGTATCTCAGTAAACATCCCAGTTGATAATGTGATGTATTATGAAGCAGGCAGTGCTCCCTCCTGCCCCCACTTGATTAATGAACGACTGCGGGATGAAGCGGGGATGGATGTTTATGGAATATGCATGATCACCAGCAGCATGCTGAAAGCCACGCCTCCAGCGCGACTAGCAGAGGAAGAGCGATCCAGCAAACGAGCGCGAGCCTCCGTTCAGCTGTCACTGCAGCCAACGACACCCGTGTGGGGGTAGATCTGCGCCTTCACTCTGGCGTCGGGCGGCAGATCATTCACAGAGCCCTGCTGCTGCCCTGGATGACAACATGTCAGCAGTTTATGTAATTAAGTTGTACTAAGTTCTCCTCCCTGATGAACCCCACAGTCAGTAATATTTCAATTCAGAAGTCAGCCATCATCCAGCAGCAATCTGCCAGTGTTTACTTTAGTTTAGTTTTATGGTAAGTTTGCTTTTCTGCGCTCTTAAAATCCGTCAATCCTTAGATGACAAATTTACCATCCTCAGGCTTTCTAAACCTGAGTATGTTTAATGATCCTGCAGGAGAAAGTGTAGGTAGCCTTCGCTGTACCTGCTGTGTCTTGTCAGTAATGAGGATGTTTACTAAGCCGCAATCCCGTCCTCCAGCTGCAGGAGATTTGCACAGGTGCTTCTCTTGTTTAGCACCGAGAAAAAGGTCAACGGGAACTGCTACCGACGGCCATGACGGCAGGTTGACACGTTCAGCCACAGGCCTCAGCGAGGCATGACAAACGGTCATCCGTGCCACCACGGCGCGTGTCCAACAACATCAAAGAGCTAAAAGAGGAGGATGATAGTTGTCACAATATTAATATTTATTGGAGGTTCAATTTGGCATCGGTAGGCCCGGCAGCTAACTTATTTGGGCGCTTGTTGATGCATAAATCATTCCTGAAGTGAGGTGACAGGTGGCGAAACTTCCGGGCTTCCTGTGTAGCTCTGTGAATGTTGGAAATGGTCCCGAACTTTGTTGGATGTTGGCTTTTTTTTCTTTTCTTTCCTAAACGAGGTAAATACCTCTGAGATACAGATGGGCGAGGAGCTAGCCTCTCGTTGTTTAGTAAAAAAAGGCGAGGGGTAAGGGTCAGCGTTTCCCTTTCCTGTTTATAATCTCCAATGTCAAATGTGTGCATTCAGCAAGTCCAGCCCCTCTGTTCTGGGATGTGAAGCGCTGAGGACACTTTTTCTTTTGCTAGGTCTCAGATCCTCAACTGGATGTAATTATCAGATGGGGTCTGTTTTATTTTTAGCTCACGGTGATGGAAAAGGCATGAAACGCTTGAAACAGTAACACCATGTCCCGTTTGAGACCAGGGCGAGTGTGACAAGACGATGAAGGTGAGGACTGGATGTGCAATAAATTACCACCAGCTTCCCTTGCACTGTGAAGCCTAAAATATTGCGCCGGGTTTGAAATTCTTGGGAGTGAGTGTTGCTGAATGAATGTCCGCTAAAATAGAACGGAGTGGAGTTCAACGTGGCAAAGGGAACGTTTCAGCGCCCCCTCCTGCAGCCGACATATCTGTGCTGTCTGACAGACTGGGCGTTGGTGAATCTTTTCTACAAGCCAAAATATGTTTTACAAGAAGTGCCCTAATCAGCCTCCAACCAGCTGCCCATAAATTCCTCTCGTCTCGCACATGGGCCAATCACTGGGACTGAGATGATATATGGCTGTGTTTACCCCAAGTCAGGACACGAGATAAGTGCTTACTTTATTGGTGAGACCCGGGGACTATGCTACTGACTTTGTCAAAATTAAGCAGGTGCAGTTATAAAAACTTTAAATATATATGTACCAGAAGATAATGTGTTTTAAGAAATGTCTTTATATATGAATATTTATATCATTACATTTTCTTCATATTCATACTTTCATATGAATTTTACGATTTAGCTGGAAACTATGATGGTATTATGGTGGCAACGTTGACTGTACGGAAATGTTATTAAGTGACAAGCTTGTTCCCAAAAATATTAATCATCAAAATTATTTTTAACATTTAAATACTTTTTTTTTTACCATTCTACTTTTGAAGTTTTTTTTTTACTTATCCATGCAGACAATTCGATATTCTTCAGTAACTAGGAACAGGGCAATTTAACACAAGTTTTACTGATATCACCGAGCCTTTTTACTTCCGATTTCTAAGGAGCAAATCAGAAATAAGGAAAAGTTACGTTTTGAGTTTGATCTGATATAGCACTGTGACATTAGATAAGACTTCAGTAAAATTCAACCAAGCTGACATATTTTCTTTTGAATGGTTATTCGTTTCTGATCTGCACATCATAAATCCATAGGGAATTTAAAATCTTTTCACATTTAATGAGAGAACACTTTTTCTGTCCATCCACAACTCCAAGATGTTTATTTATTTTGCGGTGTTAGTTCAAGGCAGACTTGGAATGAGCACCGGGCTGAGGTATGTCTGCTACTCCTGTTTAAAAAAGATGTGAAACAGCTGCTTGTACTGGACTCAACAGTCACGGAAACATTAAAACACATTTCTTTTCTTTCGCTAATAATAAAAAAAAAAATTTTTTAAATACCGTGGTAGAGAATTGTTTGTTGTTGTTTTTGTTTTGTTTTTTAATATAGGAAAACTTAAGGTTGTTATTAAGGAAAATTTGTGTTATTAAGGAAAATAACACTAAATTCTGTTTATATGTTCTTGTGCCATGTAGGACACCATCATAAAGCTAGTCCACTCAGTCTATTTAACGTCTGGTTAACATGTGCCACCAAGCCGTCATATATCTTGGCAATGCTTGATAGGAGTGCTGGACGTGCCTGTTTCGTTGTGTCTCGCTAACTGTAATTATCTTACTGGGTCAATTGTAGCAATGGCACCAGTACTGGTTTCGATTCAGTTATCACTGGAATTTTCACATTAAAATAAAAAAGTGTTTGCGAGGGTACAAATGTCAGCCTTTGTGGGTTTGTTGAGTATGTTACACTACTGCTGTTATTGCATCGCAGTGTTTTAATTATTTCCCTTGCACTGATCAGGCTCTGTATTAAGTAACGTTAATCAAAAATCATCGCACAAAGCGTTCTCTTAGCCACTAGATGTATTATTTGACACATTTATGGTCTGTTCAATTGTTTTTCCATACAAGAGGATATATTTCACTAAACCCCGATGCATCTAGCCAATACCATGGGGTTTCTTTGTCCCAGGGACATTATTGTGTTAGTTTTATTTTTAGGCGATAATATGTTGCATGAAAAGACATTATAGTGTGTTCTGGGAGGGCGAGGGTTTGGCAGGAACTTGTCGTTTTCACAGGACATTGGCTGCAGCTGACATTTATCATAGCTCCGGGGTTCTGAACTTCACACAAACAGCACTGAAGCATTCTGCACGAGGGAGTCACTGCCTCGTCCTCCCAAGGCCCGATCACAAGTCTTTTCACGCTAAAATAAATTGCCTCCAGTGGGCCAAGGGAGAAGGGGAATTCGGATTGTGCAGAGAAAGGAATATTCTACACGTATATGTGTATTGTAGATTGTCGGTTATCTCACGGCCACAATATGCTCTGAGGCAAGAGTTTGACCCTGTGGTGCAAAGGTACTCCTCGTTCATGACCCAATGAACCCAACAGATTGGGTTTGAAGTAAACACAACTCTGCCACGGTCTCCTGCAGAGCACAAGTCACAGCAAGAAAACAGTTTAACTCCAAAGCTATCCGGAATACCTTATTAATATCATTAAAATGTATAATTGGGAGATAGTAGATAGTAGTAGTTTGTAATTGTTCGTGAAAGTACTTAGTGTAATTAATTCAGATTACTGAGTAATTACGCAATCCGCAGTCCGTTAATTGCAACACAGTTTTTATTGCTTTGCGGTTAGTCATTGCAATGTGACCATTTGTTGCCCAGACATGTAGCAACAGTGATACTGATTCTAGCGAAGCTCGCTTGGGAGCATAGTCATGGTTTAAGTCAGTGAAACAGGCCGCAGATTATTGACTTAATGCTTATACTGTTAAACGCCCTTTATTGCGCAGGGCTACTTCAGTAAACTGAACTCGATGTCATGTTCCCAGAATCCATGATTGGTGACACGTCACTTTATCCTTCTAGAAGCATCCCTGTGACGTAGGGTAAACTGTAGCCATGAAGGATGCACCTGTTCCGTAACAATGTTCAGACCCGCTGTGGGGTTCAAATGTTACTTAGTTGGTATCGAGTGATGTAACGTGTGCCAGGAATAAGATTCTTACTGTTCTCCTTTGACCTCTTTCATCAAAAAGCTGTTTTTGACAGCACAACAATGTGACTCACTTCCTGTTGTGATCTATTTTCGGGAATACGGTGGGTACCTAACAACCTAGGCCATGAGAGTATACACAGTACTTATGTGCTGTATCATCATTCCTTTGCCTTATAGGAACCACACACACACACCTTACCTAAATGCACAAACAGACCCACACATAGTATTCCGCCATTCCTTTCTGTAAATACATTACACCTGAAGATCATCAATAAAGCCATTTCTGGAAGGACCTCTGGATCTCTGTGTCTTTTTCCAATTCACCTTTCCCTGAATTGTTAGCCACTAATTTTCTGCCCTCTAACAAGCATATCTTGGGTGAGCAACACTTGAAATGCGAACCCGAACCGTTAGCAGCTACTGGACAAAACCTACAAACATTAAGTTGACACACATATTTACCTGAGTGTACAGAACATTCACAGGTATTATTCTTGTAGCGACAAAACAGAAGCGAAATGTAATACAAGGAGACATTCATATTTTACGCAATAACAATAACTGCTAAAGTAGTGCTACGGTTGCCAAAATATGAATGGCAAAACAGCAAAAGACAAAAGTGAAGCCAGGTCATCCTCAGACGTTGCTCAGACTAAGGCTTTGGGACAGAGCTTACAATCATAGGCAAGAATTTCATGTTAATTTTCACATACAAACACGACAGATGAGCGCGGCAAACCAATCACTTCACGATGACTGAGTATGACCAAAGATGATGAAACTTGGCAGTTGGAAAGGAAATATTAAAATCATGTCAAATAGTGTCAAAAAAATTTGAGGCACAAGATGCTACAAGATGTGTTGTGCATTAAGAAACGATATAGGAATAAGCACATGTTTGTTCCATTCTTTAGACGACATCCTGGCACAGACTACGTCTGCAGGTATCTAGTGGATCCTGTGAATGCTATTTTTACAATCGCTTGATGACGTCTGTAATACTCTTTCCACTTTGTTGAAAAGGTCACCAGAGCACGAGTTTTAATGAAACCAAAGGGCGCAGGAATGTGGGAGAGATTCCTGTCCACAGAAATCAGCTGTTTCAGGCTGTTTCAGCTGATAATAGACAAGCAGACAAGCATATTATTCAACAATATTCTCGTCATTTAACAAAACTGTCTATCACAGCAAGTCTATCTGCCTCTGAAAGCATCTTTACAAAATATCGTTCAAATGAACCCCGGGTGAATTCGTTAATTATGATGCTGGAAGCCAATCAAAAGCAAAGATGATTTAATTTTGTCGCCTGTGTCTTTGTGAAGAACCCAAGTGTCAGCAATCAATAAGGCAATGTGTCCACAAAGCCCGGGGCCCCTGTCAGGGTGAACCTGGACGAGCAGGTGTACCGTCCGTTTCCCCTGGAAACCGCCCCGGAGTGGCTGAAGTCTCGCTCGGCATCTGCCATAGCGACTCGCACAGGACCTTATAAAGGGTACACACACCCCCAGGTAAACACACGCTCACACATACACACACATACGAAGGGTAAAAACCACACACGGAACCTCCGTGACTGACCTTTTGAATTACTTTACTAAATGTGAATACTTTTCTTCATTTTCGTCTTAGCATAATTTTCCTGACCAGATTAAGTTCTTTGAGTCTCTCACGGAATTCCCTCTAGACCAGGAAATTCTGCGATCCCTCTTATCTTTAACTTTTTAAATTAAAGTTAAAATCTCTTTCCTACTAAATGGGGCCCAGAACTGGACACAGTATTGTAGACTAAGGCATTGTACAGTTTTAGCATAACAACCTTTGAATGATATTCCAACCTTTAAGCTATGTACGTCCCATGTAAACATCCAAAGCTCCATTAGCAAAGTATATTTACATTCCCTGCCATTTCTGGAAGGCAGTTTTTCCCCCAGTTCTGAGAGTGTAAGACTGCACTGAGATGTCAAGTGACTGCAATGCTCAGCGTTTGGGATCTCTCCGGGGTCCCTAATGAAGCCCCTCCTACACGACTGTTTTTCTGCTCAACACATCCTGAAGGGGCCTCAGCCACGATGGCCTTGTTTCACATGTCAGATGTCACCTCGGATACACGCGCTGGGTCCAGAGGGAGTGTCGGTGCACTGTACCCTCATAAGAGAGAAGAGGCCGTCTGTACTCTCCCAGGTAACTTGCAGTTGCTATCTATCCGTCCAATCTATCCGGCCGCTGCTCCATCCCTGCCTGGTTTAAGGAAGTGCGATGTACCAAAAGCGTGGGCAGCTTAACCCTCTCCAAAACCCCTATTTCTAGAGAAACAGGGGGAGTGATGGGCGGGTAAACCAATCGAATGCATCAGGTCTTTGATGCACCGGATACTTACTGGTCTTCTGGACTGCAGACCTTGATGCTTCTGAAGGAAATGTATGTTTAAAAAAAACGTACAGAAATGGGTTTTCCATCCAATGTGCCACTAAACAATGAACAATGATGGAGACGCTTTTGGGGTTTTCTCACAGTCGGTGAGTCAGTAGTCTGGAGGTTCGATTAAACCTGCAGAAGCCAGGCAGCGCTTTGACCATTTTTTAATAACCAGCAAGATAAACAGAGCAAGAGAAAGCTTTTGACCACATTGGAAAAAATATATATTTCTTTACTGCGTTAGAATCGAAGGACGGACGCATTTTACTCAGTAAACTTGAATCAAATAAAGAGCTCTATAAATATATCATACCGAATCCTTCCAGGGGAAAAATCAATAGAGTGAGGACAAAGAACCTATAGCCATCACTTAATTCTCTTATCACTGTGGTTTAGGGGATGAGGGTGATGTTAACTAACTGTAAATCTTTATCTACGACTTTGAGGGTGGTTTATGGCAGTTTTAAAAGCAGCTCCAAGACAGAATGTCTATAGCTTCCGCAGGACACAAGATTTATAGCTTTATTACCCTTTGTCTAAAAGGGCAGCGAGACGGACCAAAAAAGGGAGAGATAGCAGCCCCGGGGTGGGGTGCCGTCACTGCAGGTGACAGATCTTTGTGACAGGTTTATAGAGGAGCAGGCTCCCGTTCGGGGCTCCCCTTCTGAAATGAGCCAGATTCAATTTTCTGATTTATCGGCAAAGTGATCAGATTTAGCCTCGCCGCCGTGCACATTCCTTGGCCACATGGAAACGGGGGGTCACGGAGAGGACGAAGTTTGTCCTGCCCAGAGTCGCGAGTCCCTGTACCCGGCGGATGCTTCCTCGCGCACTCCTGCTACTCGGACAACCAGCTTATTGTTTGTCTTGATAAGAGTGCAGGGGCTTCCTGTAATTGGAATTAGAGCTGGTGTAAATCAGAGAGAAACGGGGTGTCACTGTATCGTTAGATCGTAACAGATTCTCCCGAATGCTGAAGGGCCCGGTATAATCATGGCCATTAAAACTGATGCCCTTGTTTGTCCTTAAACATTATGCTCGTCACTGGAAAGGACAAAAGTCTAATATAAGACAAAAAAATATTGTGATATCGTAACATAGAAAGAAAGTTCAAACCTAATCAACAATATCATCCCAATATATACTTAATATATGGTTATGGGAGGTAGAAATCGTTAAAAAGACACCCCAGTAAATCAGAGTATAAAGGCTGTAACTGTGGTGGTGGGAATTGGGCTTCGTTGCCAGATGTCCCAGAGGTAGAATGGAAAAGCCAGGTGAGGAAGCGTCTGAAGACGTGAGAATTGGTGAAGTCTGTCTCCCAGACTGGGAAGTCATTGATTCCATGATTCCACAAGGTCACCCCGGGGTCACTTTGGGTGAATTGTTCCAGCGTGTACAGTGGTCAGTTCAGGCCTCCCCTGACTGGAGAGAAGGGCCCATTCATTCGGACAGCAGGCCCCACAGCTCTGCAATACATTATCAGCGAGCTTAAGGGCGTTTAAAATAATTACTTACTAAAGCAATGTGACAGTCCTAATAAATTAAACTCCCCCCCTCCTAAGTTTTTCGGGCAAATGCATATTGTGGCCATCGCTAAGCCGCTGCCTCGTCGAGATGAACAGATCATTTGCTGTAACACTGCATTAAAAAACTCGGTAACAAGACATAGCAGCTGATCACAGTTCAGTGAGCAATGTGCCAATAAAAACCAAAGAAATAAATGAGTGTGTTAATGGCAGCACATGTGTCTTCACCATTAATAAAATTCCACTCCAACAGACTGTGATTTAATATGAATTATGTATATGTCCGTCATGAATCATTTATGCACTTTATTAACTAAATGGGGAATAAGAATCTAGGCATATCGGTATAATTTAAATTAACACGTTCCAAAGCCATATAGCAGAAAAATAAAAGAAGATTTACTGACCTAACAAAATTGAACATGAGGCCTGTAGCTAATGGCAATATATACTTATGATTATGATTTAATAATTGACAAATGAAGCTAGAAGATCTCGTGTTTTTGGCAATGGCGTCATGGAGAGTAAATGTGCTTCTCAAACAGCTGTTAAGAAAGATGAGATAATTACATTTAAGCAAAGACACATTAAAACCTGATTATAATACTATGATTTTTTTGTGGACTACTATTTTTCTGTGCTGTCATAACTTTCCAAAATCTCACTTTCATAAGTTAAGTTCACCACTATGCAGTAATAAAACATTAATAAACAGACTATAGTTTCATACCAAGACCACAGGCATACACAAAGATAAGTCTCCATGACAACGTAAATAACATTCTTTGAACTTTACTAAACTTAGTGATTAAAACATTGGGGTTATAACCAATCCAAGATGCCCCCAGTGTCATACTATGAGCAAAGTACTTAAGCTGAATGGCTTCCCTAAATATCCAGGGGTACAAATAAATACCTTTTTTTAAACTGGGTTTTTATAGTCATTAGTGACAAGTGACTGGGCCTTGGTGTTGTCCAGTGGGATTTATTCACTGCTGGGCCTCAGTGTTGTCAGTGGGGTTTATTCACTGCTGGGCCTCAGTGTTGTCAGTGGGGTTTATTAACTGCTGGGCCTCAGTGTTGTCAGTGGGGTTTATTCACTGCTGGGCCTCAGTGTTGTCAGTGGGGTTTATTTACTGTTGGGCCTCAGTGTTGTCAGTGGGGTTTATTCTCTGCTGGGCCTCAGTGTTGTCAGTGGGGTTTATTCTCTGCTGGGCCTCAGTGCTGTCAGTGGGGTTTATTCACTGCTGGGCCTCAGTGTTGTCAGTGGAGTTTATTCACTGCTGGAGTCTGCAGCACCAAAGGCAGCTTGGCAGGATGGAAACAACTATTTTACCATTTCATTCATCCCTGTGATTGTGATGCTCTTTAATTGCTTGTGATGCCTTTACGACAGTATTTACTTTTAATAAATTAGTATGGATGTCAAATGTCAATTTAAAATGCAGATGGAGAATTGTTGGTGTGCAAACTATCACACTGCCCACATGAAGGTGCACGCCACATGTAGCTTTGTGGATTTCAATTAGAGGCAATTTTGTTGAGACAAAACTAATAAAGTTTGATATCAAGCTAACAAATGTAAGCTTGAAGTAGCTGCCAGAAAATTCCAGTAATTTTTAGGCCTACAGTTCATAAGACCAGTGAACGGGAATAGTGGGATCTCTACTTTAGCTCTTAAATAAACGTAAGTTAGGAAATGAATAGTTAAAATGGCTGTACTGTAAATGGCGGAACCACCAACACATCTCTTCCAGCGTGCGTTGGAGCCAGTGGGATCCGGGCTGCCGAGCCGAGATGTTTTAGTACAATTGGCATTTACAAACTGGGGAGAAAAATAATTGGCAACTCCAAATAAATAGCCTGCACAACAGCGAAATCCCATTGCTCTGCTGAAGCTTGTGAATGGGACTCATATCCCACAATCCCGTCACGTTTTAGCCTGTTCATTCCCCTCGCCTATAGAAAATGTACAGATCTGAATGCGAGGGTCACAATGTCTTTGTTAAATACAATGCTTCTCTGTTTGAGTTCATTCAATTTGACAGAATAACTTAATTTTGCCAAATGTTTGTCATGGCAATAAAATCACAAGCGTGGGATTAATCGTTCCATTTGAACATAGCACATAAACAGCAGAGCCTGTTTTCATTGTCCTTTCTCGGCTGCCAAACGCTTAAATCCAGGACAGTAATATGCTGCTTTCATAAGACCATGCGAGCTGCACTGCTTCTCCGACATTCATCTCAGTCCTCTGGTGGTATGTCGAAAATATGATACTTAGCCATTACATTACCAAATAAATTCATGTAATGAGCTAAACGAAAGGTTAGCAGCGCTGTTTGATTCGACTGCCAGGCCCCGACAACAGCAGGGGCCGTGGTAGGTTTGTTTTCCCAGAGAGGGTTCCCCTGGCACCCGGGCTGTTGTGCAACCTTTGGATCGTTGTTCTTGGACGGCTTCTTTGCCGTCTGATGTTTTACTGTGCCGAGAGGGGGGCAGGGAGGGTGTGAGCGCCCTGGGTGGCACGCAGACTCGACTCGCAGACGCGCACGCACACCTGCTCCCGCTGACTGCACGAGGTTTGCATTGAATTGGGTGGCTGCGGGCTGTAGCGATGGGCTCTCGAGAATTCCCTCAGCCCGTGGGTTCCTTCAACGTCTGCTGAGAAGTCAGCCCACGTACAAGCAGTGAGGTCGGCTGGTGAAAAGGCATGCGTGGCCCGGGTCTCGCAGACTGCTGGGCCCAGGAGACACCGCCGTTCTCCCTCAACGGCCGGAGGCGGCTCCGTTTGCCCCGTGCGCCGGGGGATCTTTCTCACCGTTGACTGATGCGTACAGATACTTATTTTCTTGATTTCTCAAACACAAAGGAAAACCCTACCAAGGCTCATGCCAGAATAATCAATGCTTTTCAGAACTGGACATCTCCTCCTGACATGGAGGGACGATTCAGACGTAGCTTCAGGATCTGGGTGTAAATAATAAGTGGGAAACCAGTCCTGCAGGCTGCTTTGCAGCAGCTAAGACTTATCCACTTTGACAAGTAGTGTGGTAGTTACCGGGCCACGGTGAAACCTCCAGCTACAAACTAGAGGTTTACCATATTTGAAAGAAAGTCCGGCCCTGGTCTTATGAGTGTTCTGTTTCTTATTCGCAGTGTGTTAACACCTGTCAGCTGACTGACTAGCTGTCACTCCCTATGCTGTACTGGAAAAAAAAAAACCCACCACCCGAGGGGTTCATAACCAACAGTGCCATCAATAAAAATGAGCGGAGTGTGGAATGTTAGCCGTATTCCTGCACTGTCTCATCCGTGGGCTTTGTCCCGATTTAACAAAGGAAAACGCAGAAAAGCAACGCATTTATTTTTCCGTAGACTTTGCAACACACTGCGTCTTCAGAGAAAAAGGTTCGTTGACAGAGGTTTTGTAGCCCACGGACGAGCGCATGTACATCTGAAGATGTTTGCTCTATGCGACCAATGACGTGTGCTGTTGTATTAAATGTTGGGAACAGGATTATTGCCCATTGCTCATTATCCTCCGTGCATGTAGCTACAGCTGAACTATCCAATCAGTGATTGCTAAATATGGGATGTAATAATGAGGAGAGCACAAGTAAACGGTCCTCCAAAACAAGAGAATAGGAAAATGCTCAGAACAAAGACGATGCCGGACTGGGTTTAGAGGATATTAGAGCGCATCGTTGCCCAATGGAAGCGCTTCATCTAAACACAGCAACATGGAAATACTCGTGATATCACAGCTGGTTTTTTAATGCAGTCATGGCATCGATGTTTTTCTGGTTAAAACGATTGAATGTTCAGCAACGTAATAACATAATTACAGATTTACATACTGTGAAATTGTTTTGTGTTCAATGTTATATCTTTATAGAATATAATCCTCAAGAACTTCAGAATTCCACTTTTTTTCTTTTACTTTTCTTTTTAACTCCACGAGGCCTAATGTCAGAATTATCATTTTTATATTTGTGGTGATTAAAATGTCTTTAATGTTTTTTTTGATTACTTTGTACATTGACGTATAACAAATCTGACGCTCGGGAAAAAGGTACCTGCTAAACAAATAATAATGATGCGGAGAAGCAGTCTCACAAAGCACTACGGTGTTAAAGTGTTCGTACTCTGCAGATCTCGTGTTCATACTCTGCAGGTCTCCTGTTCATACTCTGCAGATCTCGTGTTCATATTCTGAAGATCTCGTGTTCATACTCTGCAGGTCTCCTGTTCATACTCTGCAAGTCTCCTGTTCATACTCTGCAGATCTCGTGTTCATACTCTGCAGATCTTGTGTTCATACTCTGCAGGTCTCCTGTTCATACTCTGCAGATCTCGTGTTCATACTCTGCAGGTCTCCTGTTCATACT